>JAEIIF010054353.1:0-11520 GCA_018874455.1 Drosophila trapezifrons
CTCTCATTGAAAGTGCGTATAGTCGTCTTGCTCGCACTAACGTAAAATCCTATGGTTGCTGTCAAGCTCCTAATAAAAACTCTAATAAACAGTATCATAACACTATTAGAGACTTATTACTTTATTTACATTTTCCTTTGAGGGATATTGCTGAGTTCCATACAATTTTTTAGTTTTTGTTTAGTAAATATCATTAAACATTGCAATTATTTGCATTCTTGTCCAATAACTTATCAAAGACAGTTTGGCGACACCTTAAATGACTTGAAATATCAATATCCGTATAATTTACAGTCGAATCACTTATCTTATCTACCTGGCGAGAGTTTGTCCTCCAAAGCCAGAACTTTGGCTACCAAAAAACTGGGTACAAGTGGCTCTAATGAGTGTATTTATTTTACTTTCGAGTGGAAAACGGTCTCTATATTTATATATATAATTTCCGCGGCGTTTTGCACTCCGCGAAAGTTTTCAGCGAAATGTAACCCCCTGGCCAGGCCAGCTTTGTCCCGCTCCCAGCTCACAAGCGGACTCACTCGCTGGCGGACCAGCTCCGCTCAGTTCAGTTCATTTCGGTTCGTCTGAACGGACGCGCTTTTCGGGGTGTTTTGGCTTTGGTTGCGTGCAGGATCGACGACCGTGAAATGCGCAACGCAACGCACAATGAACCCGTGTAGTGGGTGTGGGTGTGGGATGGATGAAACAGGGGCAGGAGCAGTAGCCGAAGCAGGGGCAGGAGATGGAGCTGAGGCAGGGGCGGAACGGAACGTAACGCAACGGAGAGGGGGAGACAGTGGCTGATTCACGGAGCGTGCATTGTGCACATTTTCGTGAATGAAAACAAATAATTGATTGCGCTGAAGAGTGAATCATGCGTGCGCCAGCGTCGATAAGGTGAGACGGTCGGTGCAGAGCTCTACGACGGAGAACGGATCCGGGAAATAGGCTGCGACGGACGCACACTCGGAAGGCAAGTGTGCATGGCCGAATGGCGAATAAATATGCATAGACGTAGAGCGGAAAACAAGAGCGAGGTGTATCGTTCGGTCAGCAAATTGTAAAGTGACCCAAATTTCGAGCCCCAAGCGGGGGGCAGGGTTCCAAGGGGGGCTCGAAGTGTGCCAAAGAACGAAACGAAACTCAGCGCAGCCGCCGCACGTCACAGCAACTGAAAAGCTGAAAAACTAAAAACTGAAGAACAGAAAACGGCAAGCGGCGACGGCGACGGCGAACGGCAAACTCAAAGCTGCAAAATGCTGACAATGCAAGAAAATGCATTCGCAAAAAGGCAAGCGCGCAGGCGAGTGAGGAGAGTAAAAAAAAAAAATAATAAAAAAATGTAGTGCGATACGTGAGCTCGTGTGCGTGCATCTTTGCACTGTGGGCCCTCGTCGGCCCTCAGCCGCACAGTGGGCCCAAATGGCCAGCTGGGTCAGCTCATCAGCCCACAGGCCCACAGTGGCCACCACAGCTATGGGGTTGTGTTGGTGCGCAAATGAATAATGGACGTGTCGTCTCTCCAACAGTTTGGGGCATAAGTATGGGACGCGGGCTCTGATAAAACTTAATGGAATTACGCTACAGTAAAGCCTCCAAGTTGTGGCACATTCTTGATAATAGATAAATGTCAAGTTTGCTTTCTACTATCCTTTTTATTTGGTTTAATATGGATCATGACGTATTTGTTGATTGGAGGGTTAAATCTTAAACAGGGCTTAAAGCTTCAATTGAAACATATCATTCGAAAGTTTCTTTCTCAGAATTTTTAGTTTTTATGTAGTTTCAACATTACTTTACTTTCACCGGTTAAGGCTAACGTTCGGTTTAAATTCAACAACAAAAAAATACTTGTTTCTCGATTCGATAAATTTTAACTCTACCTTGAGAATCAAGCTGTTATCCTTTATTAAAAAAAATCAAGTTTCTAACCTAAACTATTCTTATAAAATAAGTAAACACATCAAAAATACAGTAAGTCAAGAAAGTGTTTTGACAATGGAAAAAAATACACTTTTTTATGTTTTCAGACAATAAAAAGTAAGTTATAGAGGCTTTTTAATTTTTTAAAAATTGTATTGTGAATATATAGGTATCCTAGAGTTGATTAGTGAAGAAAAAAACCAAAATTAATTTATTTAACATTCTTAAAAAAAAATATAAACAAATTTTCGATTTGGTTTAAGTCTGGACTGTGGGGTGGAGTGTCCATGCCTTCTCAGCTATTGTAGAGTAACCACATGCTTGACATACTGTATATTTCACTTTAAGCTTAAAACTTCTTAAATGTTATTTTTCGTAAATTAAATGTTCTTATTAAGCAATATAGGAAGCCCAAGGATAGAAAAGTATGTGAAAGTAATCAATAAAGCACTCTTTAAGCGTTAAATCTTAGTTTTTATATATTTTTCCATTCAGATATGGTGGCTACCGTTTAAAGCTTGGCGAACGTGCCGATACTTGTGCTCCGCACTGTCCACAAATGCGGATGTGGATGTTGATGTGTGGATGTAAATGTGAATGTGTGCGCTGCAGTCATATTTCAATTGAAAATTTTAAGGGCGCAGCAGCGAATGAACTGGGAAAAAGACGGGGGAGCCAAGGGAATGGGGAGGGTTGGGGGTTAGTGGGAGTAGTAGAACGAGGGGGGGTGGGGCTGACAACGCGACAAAACGGAGACCTTTAAACAAATTATGTTCTCTACATACAATTTCCATTGTGAAAGGGAAATGTAAACAAAGCATAAAATGTTCGATGCTGAAAACCCACACACGGAAACAAACACGCACACAACTGCAAGCAAACACACACACATATGCACACCACGATGGCCCTATTATATAAGCGCCATTTGCATTTACAGTTAAAATTTTAAGAATGATGTTCCAAAAACGAGATGCTGCAAACGCAGCAACCAAGAAGCAGAAACAGAAACGGGGAACAAAAGAAAAAGATAAATAAAAACACCGCGGACACGAGACGCGCTTTCACCTTTTTTTAGTGGACCGGACCGGACCGGGAGAGCGGAGAAAAGAGCTCTTTGTGGCGCTTTTGGCTGTCGCGGGTTTTCAATTTGTCAGGGCAACGGCGAACGGCGAACTGCAGAGCAAAAGCAAAGCGCAAAGGCAAAACGCAAACCAGCCCCACACACACAGACACGCTGCCACATTCGCACTGCATAGGTGTGTGCGTGTTTTCCCTCTTTTCGCTGGCTCCCCCGCCCCTGCCCGTCGCCCCTTTCTCTGTCTCTTTCCTTTATTCGCCACTGCTGCTGCTGCAGCTGGGTGCTTCTTCTTACCTTGAGATGCCGCCGCTGGCAGCTCCTCCACCGCCGCCACCACCTCCTCCGCCAGCGCCAGCGCCAGCAGCGCCACCGCTAGGTCTGGCTTTCCGCTTGCTATTGTTGTTCATATCGTCGATTTGGGGAGCAGGCCAATTGCCAGCAGGCTCCAACAGCACACCAGTACCAGTACCAGGAGAGTAGAAGCGAAGAACGAAGCGAACGAAGTCGACGGAACGCACGAAACCTGGCGTTTTCCCCTAACCTGCTGCTGCTGCTGTGCTATTTTCCGATTTACCGCTTTACAGACTTTCCGATCTTCCGACGTGGGACGTGTGCGATCTGGCGGGCGAGGCGTTTTTTAGCTAAAATAAGCAATTTCGGCGGCGTTTAGCACACTAATTTTTCCTTTTGTTGCTAATTTTTGCTTTTGTTGCTAATCTTATTTTTTCCCTGCGTACTGTAATGCAGTGTGACCGCGGCCTGGTCGAGAAAAAACACCGCCACGACAGGATAAATCCACTAAAAAACACTGATTCCAGTGTGATAAAAAGTGGAGTGGAAATTTTGGTTGAAACTGACATAAAGTGTAGAGGTGGAGAAACATCGATGAAAACATCGATGTTTTATGGCGACTATCGATGTTTTTTCACATCACTAAGTAAGGAAGCGCAGAATTTTTTATTTGTTTTTATTTATTTTTGTTTTTTTTGTTTGTTTTTTGTTAAAAACATTGATGTTTCATCGATGTTAAAAACATCTAAAAACAGTGATGTTTTTTCATCTATGCTTATATTTTAAACATCGGAAAACATCGATGTCCGCAAACATCGATGTTTCTCCACCTCTAATAAAGTGTCATAAATGGGTGGAGAACTTGGATCGAAAAAGGTAGAGGGCTTGGCTGAAGACCTGATTTGAGAATTTCAGGGCTGGAGAAAAAGTCAGTTATTTTCAAGGTTAATATAATAAGGTTAATTAATAATAAAAACTTTAAAATCGATTTTAGCGCTTGTTAAAGTTATGAGTGTTTTATTTTAAAGCTAATTTAATACGTATTTCCATTGTTTTTCTGTAATTACCCTTTAACACAGAATGCCTTGCCTAGATGACGCATTTTCATTGGGAATCCTAACTGCGTGGTCATGTCAGCCAAAGGCCAAATATTTGCCTGAAATCTAGTTCACAAATATGGCTGGTTGGGCCTATTAATAACCCTAATTTATCTCTTCCGATGAGCGCGTACAAAACATCCGCATATTTACCAGATTGTCCAGATAAGGCGGCAGACACTGAACGATCTTGGTGCTGGCATTAGCAGCGCCGTCAAGAAACTCCCTTTTCCCAGAACCTCAAACATTTCAAAGTCAGGAGGCGTTATTGTGCTCTTGTATAAGGTAATTGTACCTCTGGTATCTGCTATCAGATATACTAATTACGATGCTATCTCGGCAGGGTCGCCATAATATACAGTAGCCGTTAATCTGTCAGGCCCACACGCCAAGCGGGCGGGAGGTGGGCCTATGTAACGCTTTATGGGATTTGGGGGATGGTTAACACCTTCTTACTGGTGTTATGATCTAATCATAGAAGGCACTGTGATAAAAATTACAGGGAAAATGTAAATAAAATGATATAATAATTAACTTATTTCTTGAGATGTTGTGTCATAATTATTATTTCACCTTTTTTAAGGCTTTTGTTGATATTTTAAGAAAAATTATATAAAAGTAGCTCTGGTTATTTTAGTCTTAACATTTTTCGAACTTTACCAACTATTTCGATCTGTGCATATATCTATTTTTGCATTTTTCGAATGCCTGACACAAGGTGTCACCGTTGGTTAAGGTTTAATCCCTATTTGATTGATTCATTTGGAAAATATTCGAGTCTTTCAATCTGTCTAAGTTCTAAGCCAAATATTGGTCCATCGTTTATCGATCGAGGTGCTTGGAATACCACTTGAGGTGGAAAATTACTTGGAGTCCACAAGACGACCCATTGGTTGTCAACTCAACCCGTAATATCCAGATTCCATACCGCCTCCCCCACTGCGCACTTGAAGTGGAGTGGATCGGCGGTATCTCCGTAGTTTCTGCCGCCGTTTTGGTGCCGTTGACACTTCCAGTTATATATTCGTTTTGTGCTCCGGACAGACAGACGATTCGGGACCCAACCCTCCGCAATGTTTGCGCGCCGCCCATCCACCCAACCCGCCTCCGCCTGCCGAATGGGCGTTAAGTATGCCATTGTTGCGCTGATCTCGAGCTGAAAAAAATATAAAGGCGGACTGTTTGTCGCCGTTTTTCTTGACTCTTTCCATTTTTCGTGTTTATCAGAAAATCTGCCCAAGCCTCCCCACTTATTTATCATTCAAGAATTCGCCTACTCGGCAGTTTTCATTAGATTGCGAAGCGGTGCACTTGACTCGCCTCGAGTGGCAAGGATCCTTGGAATATATATTGTGGAGTCTTCTCCTGAGTGTCCTTCGGTTAATATCTCTGCGAAGCTTATGCGGATACGTGCAGAATGTCGATTGTAAAGAAATTGTCCTTCGATGGTAGGTATACGATATGGATTATTACGACTTGAACTGAGTGGATATAACTTAATGGTTGCTCGTAAGGCGTAAAAAGTGAAGTTACCTTCTTGAAATTTCGAAGCTAAGGTCCTTAAGATTAATATTCTTATAAAAGGGTTTTAAATAAATGATTTTTTAATTATTTTATAACCATTGAGTTAATATTACGTAAACTAAATTAATATAATGCAAGAGATCTTAGTGGATAGTTCTGGAAAAATACAAGAAATTAAAGAAAATAATGATCAATGATCTGTGTGTGATCTTGACATATAATAGAGTCTTGATTTACGTGTGAGAAATTAAATTTGTAGAATCCTTTACTTTAAACACTTTTATATATGACTTAACTTTTGAAAATATTCCATTATTAACTGGATCAATAAATAAGGGCTTGAATCTTTTAAAACTTCAAATTCTTATTAGAGCTGGAAAAACATCGATGTTAATCGATGTAAAATCGATGTTTCCATTCTAAAACATCGAAAACTTCGATACTTTTCCAGCTCAAGTTCTTATGTATATTTCCAAGTTTTTTGGCTTCTCTTATGACAGCGTTCTTGAACTATAACTTAATTAATGACCCATATTTTTACAAAACTGCTTTATAACTTTTTAACTTAATCCATTGAAATACTATTTTAAAAAGGACTTTAATCACTTTAAAAAAAGCAATGCAGATGACCAATATTCTGTCTAAATTCCGTGATTCATTCAAAGATCTCGTGGTAACGTTATGACCATTCCATTTACACTACTTCTACGATTTTACAACCGCCATATATGCCACCTGCCGATCTCCCGCTTTCATTAGCGACGGAACAACAGCTGCTGGCCAAAATCCAGGCCTGATGTTACAAATTAGCATTAATTTTCGGATTCTGTTTTCGCTTATCATGACCGATAATACCCGTGTATAAAAATATTTAACTTGCCAAAAAGCGTCAACCACAAATATTAAGATTTTGCTGGCAAAACAATTAAATAATTACTTGACTCTAATGGGTCTTAATTTGAATGTGTTTATAACTCTGATAGTGTAAATAAAGAAATGATCTAGCCAATTTCTAGTCTTCCAAGCTGGTATGGTTAGGGTCAAGACTAACTAGATTTACAAATAAAGGTCCTTCTTAGGGTCAGCCTATCCATGAATTTTTTCCATTGCTAAAGGTCAAGGCATCTTCCCAAGAAAAGATATATTAAGTATATTATTAACATAAAGACGCCAACAAACACGTAATAGATTTTCACAGATTTAATTTATGAGTAAGTTTCAGCACAATTCATGCGAAAGGTAGCACCTTAATACAACGTCTTTGTACTATTATTAACCCCTATAGACAGAGAGATGAGTAACAGTCACCGTGTGGACTCAGTACCGATTTAGGAGTGCTAATTCGGTTACTAACTCAACTGCATATGAATAATTTAATCACGTTTGTTTTGGCTAGAGATAGGTTTCGATTTGTTTACCTATAAATACAAATAAAAACTGGGCGAAAATAAATTTAAAATGTGATTTACATAAAGAGTGATAGCGGAAGATACAAACAGGTTTTTGAAGTGCGGAATGAACATATAGGAACTTACAATTAAGTGGTAAATGGAATGTACTGGCTCTCCCATAGGGCCCTCCCGTTCCCAATAGCTATTAGAGAATCTCAGTTATTTATATACGTAAATTACGGAGCCGGAGTGCGAGGGGGAAGCATATGTGCTTAATTACGATTTCACACAATTAAAGTTTTGCGCTTTTTTGCGCTGCGCTCTCTGTCTGCTCGGCTCGGCTCGGCAGCGGACAAGCCGGACTGCCGCTGCTTGCTGCTCGTTTATTTTTCATTAAACTGCTAAAAATCCCCCTGACAAAATCAAACAAATTCGGCTGGCCGAGCGCTTGTACCTGTGGCCATTGGCGAAACTGAAACAGAGGCTGAAACTGAAACTGAAACTGAAAATCAGTACACAATGCGTTGGCCGCGAAAGCACACGTTCGGCCTGTGGCCCAAGGGCAGGCGGAGCAGCTCCGGAGCAGCCGCCGGGCCTGCGCAGTTAGCCACGGTGGCCACCATCTATGATCGTAGGATCTGCCGCTCTTCCAGCCTAAGCTCCCAGCTCAACCCTTCTCCCATTCTCTCCGTTTCAGCCAATTGCGAGGAGAAGGAAAAGTACACGGCCCAGAATGGCGACGATTATTACAGTCAGGCGCAGACCGTCGACCTGGATGCGGATGTGGGCAGCAAGTACTCCAAGCCGGCGGAGGCTCACTGGCTGGTGCGGCGCATCTTCTTCCTCAGCTGGATCACCCGCTACGATCGGGAGCAGGGCTTCGCGGATCTGATAGCTGGGATCACGCTGGGACTGACCATTATTCCGCAGAGCATTGCCTACGCCGCCCTGGCCGGACTCTCCTCGGAGTACGGCCTGTACTCCGCCTTCATTGGATCGATCATCTATGTGTTTTTCGGCACGATACCGCAGGTTTCCATTGGTCCCACGAGCCTGATGGCCATCCTCACCCTGCAGTTTTGTGCGGACAAGCCGGTCCAGGTGGTCATCGTTCTGGCCTTCCTCGCCGGCTTGGTGGAACTGGCCATGGGCGTGTTTCAGCTGGGCTTCATTGTCAGCTTCATTCCGGCGCCGGTGACCAAGGCCTTCACCTCGGGCACGGCTCTGATTGTGGTCTTTGCCCAGATCAAGAATCTGCTGGGGGTTCGCCTGAAGGGATTCCCCTCTTTCGGAGACTTTTTCACCAATATCCGTCCCTGTGATGCGGCCATGGGCGTATCCTGCATGATTGTCCTGCTTTCCTTGAGGGTAAGTTGGAAGGATACGGTTAAGAGGTTAATAATAATCCAAAATATTTGGATCTCAGCTCCTGTCGCAGGTGAAATTCAAGCAGGACACGGCCGTGACTCGCCGCCTGAAGAAGATCCTGTGGTACATCAGCATCTCGCGCAACGCCCTGGTTGTCTTCTTCACCGGCCTGCTGGTGTATATCTGGGTGAAGGAGAGCTCCATGGAGGCGGTGCCCTTTGCCCTCTCCGCCAAGGTGTCCTCGGCCATGCCCTCGATCAAGCTGCCGCCCTTTGCCTTTGAGTACCAGAACCGTACCTATGTCTTTACGGACATCCTGCACGAGCTGGGCAGCGGCATCGTGGTGGTGCCCATTGTGGCGGTTCTCGCCAACGTGGCCATTGCCAAGGCCTTCGGTGCGTATACGTGATATGTTTATATATATAGGGAGAGTGCTTATTGCTTGGTTTTCAGTCAAGGACGGCAACCTGGATGCCTCGCAGGAGATGCTGACTCTGGGTCTGTGCAACATAGCTGGGTCCTTCTTCAGTGCCATGCCCACCTGCGGAGCCTTCACCCGCTCGGCGGTGAGTCAGGCCTCGGGAGTAAGGACGCCCATGGCTGGCATATACACCGGGTTGATAGTGCTCTCCGCGCTGAGCATCCTGACTCCCTACTTCCAGTATATACCCAAGGCCTCGCTGTCCGCCGTGCTCATAGCAGCGGTGATCTTTATGGTAAGTTCTTTTATTCTATATCCTATATCCTCTATATATATATTTTATTCTCAACAGATTGATCTGGCTCCAGTCAAGGAGCTGTGGCAGACCAACAAAAAGGACTTCTTCAGCTGGGTGGGCAGCTTCATAATCTGCCTGGTTGCAGGCGTGGAGTTGGGTCTGCTCTTCGGCATTGTGCTCAGCATGGTCTTTATCCTGCTGCGCCTGGGCAACCCCAAGATAGAGGTCACCCTGAAGAAGGTAGGCTAGAGAGCCTTGTACATCAGTTTCCTTACCTAATTCCCTTCGTTCCACTCCAGCACGAGTCCACCTACTATGTGCATGTGGTGCCCCAGTCGGATGTCTACTACACCGGCGTGGACACACTCCGGGCGGAGCTGCGGTCTGCCTGCAGTCTCTATCGCAACGACTTCCCCGTGGTCCTGGACTGTGCTCGCTTCATGCAGTTCGATGCCACCTTCTGCGAAATGCTGATCGCCGTGGCCAAGGAGATGGCCGCCCACGATGTGCTGCTCATCCTGCAGAACATGAGCCTGAAGGTGCAGCAGATGCTGCCGGTGGTCAGTAACATGCGCTTCTGCCAGGACGAGGGCCAGCTGTCGTCTCACCTGCAGGGGGAGAAGGAGGTGACGGTGCCGGTGCTGGAAGCTAAGGTGTAGTGGTAGTTCCTTCCCCCTCTCATCCGTCGTCGCTGCCGTATCTCCGGCTGACGTTCGCGTGTGGCAGCGGCGGAACTTGCGTAATTTAGCCGCCTAGATTTAGTTGTTTAGCTTAGCGACTTTGTAAATACTTGAATGCATCCCCTAAATATATATAATACCCTTCACGATTACCCAAAGATAACCCGAGATAATGGGAGCAGGTGGAGCCATAAAGCAGGCCTCGTGGCGGGGCGCCATACGTGGCGTATGAGTAATGCGGGCAGCGAGCAGCGCTCATTAAGGCAATAATTGAATGGAACGCAGCTTTGTTTTTCTTTGAAATTGTTGTTTAATTATTATTTTTTTTTCGCTTTTTTTTGTCGTTCAATAAGGAAATTATAATTTATAGAAAAAGTATAATAATACAGTATAACAATTTAGTTGGTTTCCATTTGTTTTCATTATCCATTTTCATATTGCATAGTACGTTTTTATCATCGCCTGTCATCTTCATTATTTTATATTGTTCGTGGAAATAAACTGTTTGTATACTCGTGTGTGTTAGTGTGTGTGTGTAGCTATAGAGTGTATCTGACTGTCAGTATCTCGATCCGTATTCTGTTTTCTGTTTCTCTGGGTCTGTGTGTCTGCTTCCGGAATGTCCCCCGGAGGGAGGGACTGCTTCGGTGGTCGCCGAAGTTGGGCTTGTAGATTGTAATCGTCTCTCCGATGTGGCTAAATAATACAGTGTGACATTGATTGTTAAATCATTTACGTGGGAAAAGTTAACGCTTGTTTCAATTGTGATTAGGTAATTCATTCTTCGACACTCTTAGCTATCAACTCAACTATAGTTTCGATATCTAATCCTGCCAACTACTATTTGCCAGTTTACAATTTACAGTGTGATGTCGGACACCGAAGGAAGGAACCCAAACAGATCCGAAAGACGATGTTCCGGATGTGCTTGGTGCCTCTCTCCCCGTGCCTGTGTGTGACTGTATCTCTGTGGTGTTTGGTGTGTGTGTTTCTCAGTTTAAAGTAATCTTTTGCTCACAATTATTTGCCCTTCCAAGCACATGTACATATGCAACTCTATGCGCTCTTTAAATATGCCTTGTTTAATATATTTGTTTGGTAAACGCTTTTGTCATTATTAATATACTTTTATCTTTTATACTTTTTCTTCAATTTCTCGAATGTATTTTGTATTTTCGTAAAGCAAGAGGTACGCGATGTATTTGTGAGTGTCTGTATATGAGAGAGAGAGAGATTTAGAGCTGATTTAAAGCATATTTGTAGCTTTCTTTGGATACAAAAGCAATCGGAATTAGTCGTGGCATATATGCAAGTATTAGCTATATAAAATAACGATCGAGTTCGAATAGATGTTAGCTCTAGGAAGTAGTAGCAAGGGGCGGCTTGAGTAGTTATGGTGTTATGATACTGTATTAAAAACTTCATTAATTAGAGTTTTCATTAGAGACT
>JAEIIF010054360.1:0-23434 GCA_018874455.1 Drosophila trapezifrons
GCTGGGAATGGGCTTTGAGTACTTCAGGATCTTCAGGTGCTCCACCAGGTTGTCGTGGTAAACCTTAATGTAATAATCGAACTTGGACAGCTTATCCTCCAGCTTGGTGGAGGAGAGTAGGAAGTAGAGCAGGTCCTGGGCCACGGTTCCGTACTTGGGGATCTGGTAGTCGACCAGGTACACCTCCTTTATCTTGCCGAAGGCATCGTACTGGAACATGATGTTATTCGACCACGAGTCGCCGTGGTTCAGCACATTGAACTCCGTGGGATCGACGTTGGCGAGCTCGAACATTTTGTCCACAAACACGGGCTGAAGGGCTCTCTGGTAACCAGGAAGGGGATCCGTGATTAAGTTATTCTTTCCATATATTAAACCCTAAGTACTTACGACTTTTTCAATGTAGGCCTCGTTGCCGTCGTAGGTGGCGCTGCTCTTGACGAATCTCGAGCCCATTCCGTTCATCATCTCGGCCATCATCGGACGGCTTTCCTCCTTGAAGAAGCCTCTCCGCAGGATTTCCGGATACGGACCCTTGGTGGCCACTCGCACGGCGGAAGCGGCATGCCACTGGGCCAGCTTGCGGAGCACTCTCTCCGAGTGCGCCTGGTCGAGTCCCTCGAGGCGATTGGCGTTCTTGAAGCCCTTGATGCCCAGATCCTCCAGGGCCACATATTCGGTCTCGGCGTTCTTGAGGTCGTAGCTCTTGGCTCCGAATACGATCTCCACTCCGGCTTCCTTGTAGAGTGCCTCCATCTCGGGCACCGCCTCGCTGTACATGGTGCGCTCAATCTCGAAGATGTTGGTCTCCTTCATCATCTCCTTGAACATTTCGTGCTGGTGCGGCAGCTTGACCATGTAGGACACCTTTTTGGTTTGGCCATCTAAGGGGCGGAATTCGCAATCAGAAATGACCAGGGACTTCAACTTTTTACTTACCCTTCAGCTCCACTTCGATGTGAACCCTCAGCATGATGGTGGCATAGTTCTCCCCCGCCGCCGATCCAATTTCCGCCTTAAAGGTCCTCACCTTGGAGTATCCCTCAACGCTCGACTGGAGCACATCCTCGAATAGTTCCGCCGTGACCCACTCGGGTATTTTGCTAGCCGCCATTGCTGATAACTGGAATTAGTGCTTATCTAGCGAGCAGAACAAGTATACGCCCCGTTGCACTCGACAGTAATGACTGAGGGTCGACAGGGAGGATCAATAGTTTTATACCAGTTAAGGGGAGCTTTTCCAGTAACTACAAGTTTTCGAAAATACGTTTCGTAGAACCAGGGGGTTCTCCCTCGATCTTCCCTCGCCAGCTTTTTTAATAGCAGTTAGCTTTTCTGTTCTCTAAAAAGCTGTCCACTTATCTGAGGGCATTTCGTTCATTTATTAAATGGGAGTGGGGCTTAGAAATACTTATTTTCCAGAGCTATGACCGTGACCCTAGGAACTGGGTTTATCTAAAGCCAAGCTTGTAACGCAGATACGAGATCAGGAGCTAGATCTTTAATTTGAAGCCTTGATTACCTTAGGTCTTGTCTCTGTTTGTATATTTAATAGTTCGTATGAGAAAATCGACTGAAAAATCTATTAGTCTGTAGTATCATTATAATATATGTAGTAAATAACCAAACAAATATAGGTTGAGAGAATAAAATACAATAAGCCGAAGCTTTCAGTTTTGTTTTGCTAAGCTGTTCGCTTGTGATCTTATAAGGCACTTGTTTTACGTTGTCTCTCTTTCTTAATCACCGGTTTCTTGTTTCTTTTTGTGAATTACTCTACTCTACGAATTATGGACTTAGGAAAATTAAATAAAAAAGCTTTTATGGTGATGTCTCTAGGTTTGTTTTGCTCTTCTGGTTTGTTTATGCCCTTATTTGGTATATGGGAGTCACCTCTCCAGCATTACCAGAGCTATTCAGGTTTGTGTTTCTCAGTAATCATTTCCAAGAAACAATTTTCATGACAAGATAGTTAATATATATTAAGGTAACCCTTATCTAGTCGAAAGTAAATTGTTTCTTCATAAACAATACGAGTATTTGCTGTGTTTTTGCAAACTTTGATTGAACTCCTCTATCGGCCGGTGTTTAACGTTTATTAATACTTTCGGACCCTATCGCATACAGATATAGATAACCTTATCGGGGTGGTCGTCTCTTTAAATTATGACTCAATTGACGTGTTTTTTTGTTGGCCAAACTTGGAAAGTGTTTGTTGGGGGCTGATAATTCTAATTGGCCTCCATGGCGCCGCGATTGAGGAGCCAGGGCATGACCTCCTGGATGTGTTTGCGGTACCGGGGACTGTTGTAGAGCTGCATCTGGAAGTCCACTCCGGCTTCAGTGTCACCCACGAAGTTCTCGAAGCTGGCGCTATCCGTGGGATCCAGGAGAACGCCGGCCATCACACCTGTGGCCACGGAATAGCCTGGAAAACGATACAGAGATCACCATTAAGTGTTTGTTTATAGTTTTTGGCAACACTGAAAGATTCTTACCGAAAAATCCGTATTTGAGGAGCGCCAAGTGAATGTCTCGTAGGCTGGGAATGGGCTTTGAGTACTTCAGGATCTTCAGGTGCTCCACCAGGTTGTCGTGGTACACCTTAACGTAATAATCGAACTTGGACAGCTTGTCCTCCAGCTTGGTGGAGGAGATGAGGAAGTAGAGCAGGTCCTGGGCCACGGTTCCGTACTTGGGGAGCTGGTAGTCGACCAGGTAGACCTCCTTGATCTTGCCGAAGGCATCCTTCTGGAACATGATGTTATTCGACCACAAATCGCCGTGGTTTAGCACATTGAACTCCGTGGGATCAACCTTGGCAATCTCGAACATCTTGTCCACATACACAGGCAGAAGGGCTTTCTAAGGACGAAAGAGGTGATAAAAAGCGATCTCAATAGCTATTACTAACAAATACTTACGACTTTCTCGATGTACGCCTCGTTACCTTCGTAGTTGGGACAGCTTTTGATGAACTTTTCACCCAAGCTCTTTGACATTTCAGTCATCATTGGAATGTTTTCCTCCGTAAAGAAGCCTCTCCGCAGGATTTCCGGATACGGGCCCTTGGTGGCCACTCGCACGGCGGAGGCAGCATGCCACTGGGCCAGCTTGCGGAGAACTCTCTCCGTGTGCGTTTGATCCAGCCCTTCGAGTCGATTGGCATTCTTGAATCCCTTCAGGCCCAGGTCCTCCAGGGCCACGTAGTCGCTCTGGGCGTTCTTGAGATCGTAGCTCTTGGCGCCGAAAGTGATTTCCACTCCGGCTTCCTTGTAGAGTGCCTCCATCTCGGGCACCACCTCACTGTACATGGTTCGCTCGCTCTCGAAGATGTTGGTTCTCTTCATCATCTCCTTGAAGATCTCCAGTTGATGGGGCAGCTTCACCATAAAGGACACCTGCTTGAACTTGCCGTCTACGAACAGCCAGAAGAAGCCTGTTAGAAGACACATTCGCCTGGACTAGACCCACTACGGACTCACCCTTCAGCTCCACTTCGATGTGAACCCGCAGCATGATGGTGGCGTAGTTCTCTCCTGCTGCGGATCCTATTTCCGCCTTGAAGGTCCTCACCTTGGAGTATCCCTCCACGCTCGACTTGAGCACATCCTCGAATAGCTCGGCGGTGACCCAGTCGGGAATCCTGTTATCCGCCATTATATATTATAAAAAGTTCGACTTCTGATAGAAGAGAAGGAAGGTGTGGACCTCTTTGGACGGCACTGCATTAACTGAGCCTATGCAGGGAGGATCAGAAGTCTTTTATACGCTATAAAGTTTGGATGAGTGATATGAAGAGCTAAGTACTTTCTCTCAAGCGCCTCTCGCAAGCTTTTCTAATGACACTTCCAGTATTTCTCTCTCAAAAAGCTTTCGCCAATTGCTTTTGCTCATATATGGAGCTAGGCGGCCTTCAACTATTTTTCGGAGTGATGACCTATAGAGAGAGGGGCTTATCAATGAACCATCCTCTGACTATGACTGACTATGACTATGCCCAAATATGGAATGATATTAGAAGAGCAAATCAAATGAGGGTCTGGAAGTTCCAAAATATAAATATAAATACCCTCAACATGCCCATAAAAGGTTTGTTTTCGTAGGTTAAACCTTCTCTTAGATTTCATTTTATTGAGTAAGAAATGTTAGTTGATATAATTTTTATTCTATTGAATTTGTTAAGTTAGGTAATTATTAATAAGACATTGATTATTTAGAGATAGGAACACATAACATTGAGTGACGCATTTTGGCAATAAACAATTATTCAAATTACTTTCCTTATATGGCAATTCCCCTCTTCCCATCAAATGAATACATTTATATTTAATTATTGCATTTGTAAACTTTATTTAATATTGTATAATACTTTTATTTAACGTCTTTCATGCAGACATCGAATGCGGTGTTCAGGTCTTTCAAGTTACCATTAAATTTGCCTAGCTCCAATCTAGTTCTGACGGATATCCAGGGCTCCTCGATTTAGCAGCCATGGCAGGATCACTTGGATATGTTTCCGGTACCGGGCATTGTTGTACATCTGCATCTGGAAGTCCATTCCCTCGGCCGAATCGCTGACGAAGTTCTCAAAACTGGCTTTGTCTGTTGGATCCACGAGAACGGCGGCCATAACTCCAGTGGCCACAGTATAAGCTGGAGAGGAGAACAGTTTACATTCTTTATATAACAGATTCACGGCTCAAAATATGGTTTTATCCTCACCGAAAATTCCGTATTTGAAGAGCGTCATGTGAATCTCTCGCAGACTTGGCACCGGCTTGGAGTACTTCAGGATCTTCAGGTGCTCCACCAGGTTGTCGTGGTACACCTTAACGTAATAATCGAACTTGCTCAGCTTGTCCTCCAGCTTGGTGGAGGAGATCAGGAAGTACAGAAGATCCTGAGCCACGGTTCCGTACTTAGGCACCTGATAGTCAACCATGTAGACCTCGTTGATCTTGCCAAAGGAATCGTACTGGAACATGATGTTATTCGACCAGGAATCGCCGTGGTTCAGCACATTGAACTCCGTGGGATCAACCTGACCCATCTTGAACATCTCGTCTATTATCAGTGGCTTTAAGGCTTTCTGTAGGGATCAAGGCTATAGTATATAAACCCATCTATAAAGTATATCCAATCTTACGATCTTCTCTATGTACTCCTCGTTTCCTTCGTAGGTGGCGCAGCACTGGACGAACCTCTGTCCCAAGCCGTTCATCATCTCGTTCATCATCGGCCTGTTCTCCTCCTTGAAGAAGCTCTTGAGCACGATCTCCGGATACTGGCCCTTGGTGGCTATCCGTACGGCGGTGGCCGCATGCCACTGGGCCAGCTTTCGGAGCACTCTCTCGGTGTGCGCCTGGTCGAGTCCCTCGAGGCGATTGGCGTTCTTGAATCCCTTGATGCACAGATCCTCCAGCGCTATGTATTCGGTCTGGGCGTTCCTGAGGTCGTAGCTCTTGGCGCCGAACCTGACCTCCAGGCCGGCCTCCTTGTACAGTGCCTCCATCTCGGGCACAACCTGGGTGTACATGGTGCGCTCGCTCTCGAAGATGTCCGTGTGCTTCATCATTTCCTTAAACACCTCCGTCTGATGTGGCAACTTGACCATGTAAGACACCTGCTTGGTCTTACCATCTGCGGGGGAGAGACACGAGATTAGCAAAGCTCCCAAGGTGTTTTCCGTGTTGTCTCACCCTGCAGCTCCACTTCGATGAGAACCCGCAGCATAATGGTGGCGTAGTTGTCTCCCGCCGCGGATCCCATGTCCGCCTTGAAGCTCCTAACCTTGGAGTATCCCTCCACACTCGACTTGAGGGCATCTTCGAATAGTTCCGCAGTGACCCACTCGGGAATTTTGCTGGCAGCCATCGCAGATAATCGGGATTAAGATTTGGTTTTGTATAAAAAAGAAGACGTATACGTTGAACGGTGTGGCGTTGACTGACCGAAAACGGAGAATTAGATAGTTTTATATCAGCCGGGGAGGAGCTTTCTCCATTCCGTAGAATTCGGAAGCTCTGGCTCGATCTTCTCTCGCAAGCTCTGCTGATTGAAATCTCTGAATATTCCGCTCTCCAAAAGCTTTCCTTATTTCGAATTTCACATTAAGTTTTAAGCACATTTGTTTACATTTTATAGAAGGCGCCTCTGAACAATTCTCCATGGCGGTGACCCCAATAATTGAGCTTACCTAAAAACCAACCCCATATAAATAGATTTTATCCAACCAATTTTAGGTAATTACATTAATAATTTTGTTAAAATAAAAACCTATTAAACTTTGAGTACAAAACGGGGTATATTTACTTAGTAATAATAGAATAATATACACAATGCACTCCATTATCTTCTAAATTTTCTTTTAATAATGTTCTCTCGCCGCACTATTTATTCAGATGACTGATAGATATTTATACATGGGATAACCTTGTATTATTTAATGTTAATACCATTACACTTTGAGCTATGCTTGAACCTGTTTGGCTCACTGCAACCCCTTCATCTTATGTAACCCCGCTGAATGAGCCAGGGCAGAATGACTTTGATCTGATCCACGTAAGCCGGGAGGAGAAACATCTTACGCTTGAACGCCGTCGCCTCCTCCGAATTGCCCATCACATTCGCTATATTCGAGTCCAGATCCGGTGGGAGCAGCACTATGGGCAGCATTCGCTGTGCGCATATAAATGCTGGAATTACGAGATAGATTTGGGATTCAGCACCAATCCCGAAATGAGCTTCGGGCCGAGGCCTTACCCCAGAGACTGTATCGGTGCAGATGGGCGTGGAGCTGAGCCAGTGTGGGTGGATTCCGGTTGTAGCTGAGCAGGCCGAGGTGCTCGACCAGCTGCCGGTGATAATACTCTATGAAATGGTCGAACTTTTCCAGCTTGATTGAGAACTTGGGAGAGGTCATCAGCAGGCACAGAAGATCCTGGGCAGGTGTGCCTAAAAGTAAGTAAATCTTTATTAAGATCTTGTATTTATATATCTCTAATTACCATATTTGGGCAGCTGAAAGTCGACGAAGCAAACGTCTTCCACCTCCGACGATGAGTCGCTGTACTTGAACATGAAATTGTTGCACCAGAAATCGCCGTGATTGAGCACACTCAGCTCCAGGGGATCGTTTTTGCCAAACTCTATATTCAGGTCGGTAAGCTGTGACGTGTAGTCGCTCTGTCGGAATTAAATAAAAGTAAAAATAATAATATAATACAAATATTATAACAACTCACTATCAAGACCAGCTGTCCTGGATCCAGATTGTATTTCTGCATGCACTCCAAGAACGGAACACAGAAGTTGATATTGAACTCATCCAGCATCTTCTGGTGCTCGGCTGTGAAGTAGCTCTCTCTGAGGCCCTGCTCGTACTCTCCCAGGTCAACGACCCGTTTCGCGGACGCCGCATGCCACTGGGCCAACTTCTTGAGCACTGCCTCCACTTCGAATTGCTCTAGTCCCTGGGTTCTGTCCACATTGCTGTATCCCCTTTTCCGCAGATCCTCCAACAAGATGTAGTCACATTTGACCGCCTTTTCGGGAAACTTTAGGTGCAGCGGCTTGAATTTTGGTGATATTGAAGTATTTCGGGCATACATTTCCTCCAGTTCCGGTATCAGGCGATCGTACATCTCCAGCTCCGTAGTAAACATGTCGTGGAAGTCATGATCTTGGCCGTCTGGCACCAAAGGTATCTTCAGTATATAGCTGACATCTTCGGTGCTATCATCTGTATCTAATCGTTGGTTATTTGATAAGAGCAGGGGAAGACAACTGACTCACCTTTCAGCTGCATCTCAATATGTATACGCAGCACGATCGTCAGGTAATTCTCGCCCTTACTGATCGCCGCTTCGGGGACAAACTTAACTATCGCCTTGAAGTTTGTAATACTTTGTTCCAATAAGCTGTGGAAAAGCTGTTGGTTGACCCATTCCGGTATAGCTTGGTCTGTCATTGTTTCGATGAATGGTTTGCTTAGATGATGCACTAGCGTCTGATGCGGATGCCTTTCGATGAGATACTGCCCCCAAAACATGGTACCATGTACAACTCAAAGCTCTTTTGTGTCTCTCTTAAAAGCTGCGCTGCTGTTGAGCATTTTGCCCATACTCAGCTTTTAAGAGAAGTCGATTGTTCACACATGAACAGATATATCTTAGAATAATTCTTATCTTAAACGAATGGATAGGCCTAACACAAATCCTTGCGTGGGATCTCAGCATATCTTTGAAAACATAGCGCGGTTTTCATGTTAGCTACCTAAACTAGGACTTATTAAGAATAAAATCAGTTTGAATTATCAACTCAGCAAATAAAGACGTCGTATTAATTGGACCTCTCGTACATCGATCGATTTAGCAGTGAGTTCGAATAGCTGATCTGTGATTGCTAAATAAGAATGGAAGCTTCAAGCATATTTCTCTATATTATCCCATTAAATACTTCCCCGATTCGATTCTTAACTTGACTTAGGAATCAGTAATCAATCCAATATAAAATCCCCGAATGAATGACTTTATTTATCAGTTAGTCTCAATATCAATACTCTATGACTTGACGTTGTGCATGAAGACGTGACGCCGGAGTTTGTCCGGACGGGCAAAGTCCTTGGCACAGAAGGTGCACTGATAGGGCCGCTCGCCCGTATGCTTCCGGCGGTGCACCTTCAGCTCGTAGTGGACCGTAAAGCGCATTTCGCAGAGATCGCACTTGAACGGCTTCTCGCCCATGTGGCGTCGCATATGGATGTTCAGCTTGTTGGGCGTCAGCGATTCCAGGCCGCAGAGCGAGCAGAGATACTTCTTGCCCGGATTTTTCTTGGCCACATGCATGTCCCGGATATGCTTCTCCAAACTGGGCTGAACCACAAAGGAGCGCCAGCAATGGGGGCACTGGTACCGGAAGCGACGTTTCCTTCTCGACGGTTGCTGGTGTTCCGGCAAGGTGGGCTGTTTGGGATGCTGGGTGGCCAGGTGGAGGGCGAGATTCTCCTCCCACATAAACTTGTATCCACAGCGCGGGCAGACGAACTTCTTCTCGTTGTTCCGGCACTGTCTGCTCAAGTGCTGCTCCAGCATGTGCTGAGAAGAAGGTACAGAGATGGGTTTATTATTATCTCAAGTAGTATGAAAAGACTCTCACCTTATCCACACTCTTGTAGATGCAGTGATCGCAGGAATGCGGCAGCTTGTCAAAGCTATGCAAGGAGTACTGGTGCTCGCTCATCTCCCGTCGGCGCCGGAAGCTCAATTCGCAGAGGTCGCACCTGTAGGACCCACTGGATGAGGGGCTCTCCTCATCACTGTCGTCCGTGTCTTCCAGCTGGAGCTCAAAGCCAGTTTCAGTGGCAATCATGTAAGCCGACGGCTGGTCGCTGTGGCCTCCCTGCATGGCAACATGACGACGCAGATCCGCCACGCTGATGAACTGAATGTCGCACATCTTGCAGAGGATGCTCTTTTGGCCCGAATGCTTGGAGGCGTCCGCCAGTAGGGTTTCTGCCAGCGGCAGATCCTGGCCACTGAATCCGTGCCGCTGAACGTGCTTGAACAGCAGAGCTGGGCGGTAAAAGGTGCGCGTGCACCAGCGGCAGGGAAGGAGCTGCATGTTGCCGTCCCGGTGCACCATCAGCTTGTGCTTGGTCACGGCGCTCTTGTCCTGGAAGTTGCGGGAGCACTGGTCACACGGATAGTTCTCTTGCTGGAATTTGGAGTCCGAAAAAAACAAGAAATAAAAAGAAAATTTAAGTTGTGTTTACGATTGATTTATGAAGATAATTCAAAGCAATTACAAAACGTAAGAATAATTAAATTAAGAGTAAAGGTAATTATGGTTCGTTGCTGTATGCTTTTAAATGGATTCTCCTAAGGGTCCCCTTCACTGTGTCCAGTCTCACCTTGCTTTTGTGCTCGACGAGATGAGCGCGCAGGTTCCGCCGCCAGAAGAAGCGCTGCGGACACTTGTCACACTGGAAGCGCTTCAGCGTGTTCTGGCAAAGCTGGCTGGTGTGGTGCTCCAGCAGCTGGGCACTGAGGAAGCGGGAGTCGCAGCGCTGGCAGACATACGGGGCATCCAGCCAGGAGTGCTCCTGCCGATGGTGCTGGTGCAGGAGGTACTTCCGCGGCCACCTGGCCTCTGGGGAGTCACAGAGCTCGCAGGCGTAGCTTCGACGCAGCACCACGTCCGCCTCGGCGTCGTCACCCTCGCTGTCCGTGTCCGAGCTGTCCATATTCATCTCGTAGCGCGCCTGGTTCGTAATGGAATAGTAGCGGCCATAGACGCCCATCCTGAGGTCTCGGAATATCCGACGCTTCAAGCCCTCCGTCGTGGACTCGACGGCAGTCTTGAAAAATCCCTCGGCTATGCGCTCGATGGGCTCTCCATGGGCCTCGAAGTCGAAGTCAGTGGGATGGGCATGCAGGTGATCCCTTAACTCGCGCAGCTTGGTGAACCGACGCAGGCAGATCATGCACTTGATTTCCTTGGCCCCATTGGGCTCACAGCAGTGCGGGTCGAAGTCCTCGACGCGTCGATTGATCCGCGACGGCTTGGCGGGGGCAGCCGATGCTCCAGAGGCTGCAGAGGTAGAAGCCAGCGGCAGATCGTCCTCCGAATCCGACTGCTTCTTGTCCTGATCCGTGTGCTCGCGGTGCTTATGCTTGATCAGGCTGACAATGTACTTATAGGATTTGCTACACTGATCGCACTTGTAGTAGTTGTCGGCGCTGCAGCTGCCGTCTTCGTCCGAGAGCCTGGGTAGGAGAAATTAAATCACATATAAAGATCTAGCTCCGTAAAGTGGCGGGAATATAATGGTGCCAGCAGATGTGCAAACGAGACTTCTATGGTGCCCCTATAATGCCTTAATTAAGTTAATAATCTCTCTTACTCGACTGCCTTGATGATGCTGTGCACTAGGGTGTCAGTATTGCCTCGGCTGCGCTGCGTGGAGGTTCCCGAGGTGGAAGCTGGACTAGACGGACTCGCATCGCCGGGCATCACGGAGGGCCTGCCGGGTAACTTTCGCCTGGACGTCTTCGAGGGCAACAGACTGGCTCCGTGTTCCGTGTGCTTGTGCTTCACTAGCACCATGACATACTTGTAGGACTTGTCACACTGATCACACTTGTAGTAGTTGTCGTCGTCGTCTATCCTGTTGAGGTAAGAAGAATCATTTAGAGTCTAGTAAAAGTATATATTAAGGGAATTAGCTCACTCCTCGCCCGGCTTGGGGGGCAGCCCATGATCCCGCTGCTTGTGGCGATACAGGTTGGTGACGTATCGAAACGCCTTATTGCAGACCTCGCAGATGTTGTGCTTCTCCTCAGCGCTGGCGGGCTGTGGGGCTGGCGAGACCCTGCGCTGGCGCAGCGGGACATCGTCCAGATCGCCCCCGTCCGAGTCGCTGAAGTGCACGATGGTGCGCTTGAGGAAGCGCGAGCGTACCAAAGGATCGGCGGTGGCAACGCTCTTTCCCACCTTGGACGGCGGCTCCAGCTCCTCGGTCTTGATGGTCACGCCCTCGATTTCGAAAAGGTTGATGGGTGTCTCCCTGAGCGCCTCCAAGGCCTCGGGGCCCAGCATTTCGTCCCCGGAGTCGTCGTCCAGCTTGCGCAGCCACAGCTCGTGCGTTTGTCGCGCCTGCAGCACAAAGTCGTAGGTGCTCTCCAGCCTCTGGGTGCAGGCGGAGCACAGCCACTGGGGGAACTTCTCCGCCTGGGCCATAGCCACCTATTGAGGCGATAATTCGCATTAATGCGGGCGGAAATTGGATGACAATGGCTCGCGCTCACCTCGATCCTCGTTAGCTCAACCAGCAGCTGTCCGAAGGTCTTCTCCGCGTACTTCTCCACGGGCGTCTCAATCCAGTAGCGCCCATCAGCCCCGCCGCAGATTCTGCACGTCCGCGTCATATTTCTAGCACATTTATTCCGATTAGTCCGTAATTTCCAGTAAAAAAAATAGCGTCTGATAAAAAATTGCCAACTTAACAGCTGAGTGAAAACCACAGCAGTTTGGTATTTAAGCACGGCTGCAAGCTGGTCACACTACCAAAGGGCTATTGTTGCATCTTCCCAATCTCTCAAAGGTTTTCATAATTTCTTGCAGTTTTTCCTTGTTTTCCGGGCTTAAATATATATCAGATGTAACTGCAGCCCCGGCACAATGCTTCCCTCCAATATCTGCCGCACTTGTGCGCTTCAGAACACGGATTTGCGGCCATTGTCCACCTGTCTGCCCAAAGACGCCTCAAAAAGTTTCTATGATGTGCTCCAGGAGCTAACGCAAATCGATGTAAGTAGCCACTATATGAATCCAGGACTGGCCCGCTAATATACATATGCCTAATCCCATCCTACAGCCCGTGGTTGAGAGCTCGGATGACAATCTGCCGCAGCATCTGTGCACCGAATGCCTGGCGAGACTGGAAAGTGCCTACGCCTTTGTGGAACAGGCCAGAAAAGTCAATGGAGAGCTGTTGGTTCGCTTGCGGGAATGCCTCGACGAAATGCCCATTGATATTCCGCAGGAGCAGCAGCAAATCAAGACCGAAGTAGACATCGATGAAGCGACTCCCAAGTGTGATGTGGATGTAGACTCTACACGAATATCGCCTGTGGAGTTCAAATGGCAGCCGGAAAGCGGCAGCGATGAAGAGTCTGGTGGAGCCGCTGCCAGTGACGAGTTGGTGTTATTAACTTGGCTTGTAGCTTAGATTATATTCTGTTTTTCCATAGGAATGAGGTCGAGAAGAAGCCCTATTCCCTGCGACGTAGCGCGCGCAAAATAAAGCAGCCAGTGGAAAGCGATAATGAGGAGTAAGCTATTGTACATAAAAGCACGATGATATCCTCAACTAAGAGAGTTTTTTCCAGCTTAATTCCAACGGAACCTTTACCCACCAAGCGCCGACGTGGACGTCCGCCCGGCCCGGCCAAGCGCCAGTCGATGACCTCCGACGGACGCCACGCCTGCAAGGTGTGTGGCAAGACCTTCTCCTGGTTCCGTGATATGCAACGCCATGCCCGCATCCATTACGAGAAATCCAACGCCTACGTGTGCGACACATGCGGCAAGGGATTCCTGCGCAAGGACAAGTACTCATTCCATTTGCGCTGCCACGAAAAGCGCGATGCCAAGGGGAAGGCTCTGGAGCTGGGGAACGAGTGGCGTTTCGCCGAAAGGCTGTACAGTTCCGGCAGGCTGAAGAGGATCGAGTGCAAGCTGTGTGGCTTGAAGTGTCCACGAATTCAGGAGCTAAGAACTCACTTGGCCAGTCATCGGAACGTGGAGAGCTTGCTCCAGTTGACGGAAAATAACGATGTGATCAGGGAGCACTATGCCGACCAGCCGTGCGACTTGGACGACGTCAAGCAACGAATTATCATGGACATTGCGGCGGGACAGACAGAGAAATTTGCTTCGGTGGTGAATTTCCATGGCTATGAGTTGGGATTGTATGACTCGGACGAGGAACCTGCCAGCGGAGATCCGAGATATGAGTGCACAGTGTGCAATCTTAACTTTTCCCGGAAACATCAAGTGGTGAGGCACACGCTGGAGGAGCACGCACAATCCTCCCCCTCAGAGCTTCCCTGGCAACGCTGCAGTTTCTGTAAAATTGGATTCCTCTGCTCCAGACTCTACGACTGCCATGTGAAGACCCAATGTCACAGCAAACTGAAGCGGATTGGCTGCCCCAAGTGCCCAGGGAAATTTATGTGGCCGGAGAATCTGCAGAGGCATGCCTGCTCCCAAGCGACGTTTGCCCGCCAGATCACCTGCTCCCTGTGCGATGAATCGCTGCCCACTTTGGCCCAGTTGCGTGTACACCTGGTTACCCACCAAAATGATATGTGTGGCATCGATCCGAAGCACACTTCGACGTTCTTTCAGTCCTTCTACCCCAACGGACTGGACTGCACTCCGCAGGAGCTGGGTGTCCGCATAGCTGAGGACTTCGAGGTGCAGGACTTTGATCGCTACTACAACGCCTGCACGGGCAGTGGCCAGGAGCAGGATCTCTTCGATTCCGAAACTGAGCAGAGCGGCGATGAGCTGGAGGAGCGTGAGAAGCCCGTATCGCACACCTGTCTGCTGTGTGGAAAGGTGACGACCAGACTCCTGACCCTGCTGCAGCACCAGAACAGCGACCATTCAAACGAGGCGACAGAGTGGCCGTGTTCCTGCCAGGATTGTGGTGCTGGCTTCATAAGTGACGCCCTGCTCCAGCAGCACCGCCGGCGGGTTTGCGCCAAGAAACATTTCCGCCATCACTGCCAGAGCTGTAACCTCCGATTCGTGTGGCCGAGCAACTACGAACAGCACTTGAGGACCCACCACAGCCAGGGAGAGGAGGAGCAGCCAGAGGAGGGTGACGGCAAGCTGCAATGCGACGATTGCGAGAAGGTCTTCATCTGGCACAAGGATCTCACGCGTCACAAGCGACTGCACCAGCCGCAGGCGGCGCAGTTCGAGTGTCCGCATTGCGATCGCAAGTTCCACCGCAAGGATGGCCTGAAGTCCCACCAGCGGGTGCATACGGAAGAGCAGCCGGCGGAGCAGCCTCTCACATCGGACAGTGATCAGGTTCTCGCCCTGCTAACTCGTCCTCATGGCTGCAAGCAGATCCAGTGCATGATCTGCCTCTCACGACACTCCAAGATCTCTGATCTGCGAACTCACCTGGCCTCCCATCAGTTCGGACTGAGCTTCTCCCCCGAGACCGATAGTTCCAGTGTCTCGAAGTCCCTGTATCCGGAACTGGGAACGTCCTTGGACGGCGAGGAGCTGGCGGAGAGGATTATGGCTGATGTGGACAAGGGATTGGAGCTGGGTCGATTTATTTCCATTACGAACGAGGCTGGCTTGGAACTCAACTTGGATAGCAGCGAAACGGACACTGAATCCGAGCCAGAGGAGGAAGACCAATCCAGCCAGAACTACGCCTGCAATCTCTGTCCCACGGAGGTGAAGAGGAAGCACCAACTCTACGCCCACCAACGGGAGACTCATCAGTGGGAGGAGGCACCCCTCGTTTGCTCGCATTGCCAGGCCAGGTTCGTCAACGAAACCCTGCTGGATCATCACTCCAGGACCTTTTGCGGCAACGTCCTGAAGCGCTTCCAGTGTCGCAAGTGTCCGCTTCGCTTCCGCTGGCGTGAGAACCTCAAGCTCCACCTTTACCTGTCCCATCAGCAGGCTGAGATGGCGACGGCAGAGGACTCGCCGCAAGCGGAGGCCGATCTGCGGTGCAGAGAGTGCCAGCGAACGTTCAAGATGCAGAAGGATCTCACTCGCCACACGTTGATGCACGCCCGGGAGGCGACGATCTATCGGTGCCGCTGGTGTGCCCGCCGATTCTACCGCTGGGCCAATCTCCTGCAGCACATCGCTCGCCACGGCATCCGGGCTAGCCAGTTGCACTACGCAGAGGCTCTGCTGGACTCCTATGGAAATCCAGGCGGGCAGAAGACGGTGGAGTGTCGGGTGTGCAATATCAGCTTCTCCAGCATCGCTGCCCTGCGTCTGCATCTGGAAACCATGCCGGCGGGTAGTCACCACGAGCTTCCCTCGTTGAAGAACTACTCGATCACCAACCAAATGGGCTTCGAGTTGGATCTCCAGGACTCGGAAACGGATGAGGAGCAGTCGAAGCCCCCGGGAGTGCCTGCATTTTACACGTGTGGCATGTGCCAGCTGAGGTGCGTGCGGAAGTTCGAGCTGCAGCAGCACCAGCAGTCCATGCACCGGTTGGAGAAGATTCCCGACGGCTGTGATCAGTGCATCTTCAAGAGCGTCTGTCCCGACCTCATTGCCCATCACAAGAGGACGCAGTGCTGCAACCGGGAGAAGCAGTTCACCTGCGTTCGCTGCGGCTACAAGTTTATGTGGGAGTCGAACCTACTCACGCACATGCAGCTGCAGCACGGCAAGCTGGACAATCTGGATCAGGAGGAGGGCAAGGAGGCTTCGGCGGAGGAATCGAAGGCCGGGAGCCCAGTCTTCCAGTGTGGCCTCTGCCCCCGGAAGTATAACCGAAAGGATCGCCTGACAGCGCACGTGAAAAAGTTCCATGGGCCCGACGGCAGGGGCCCTGATGTGGTAAAGGTTCCTCCCACCAGACCCAGCTCCCCCAAGGAACCGAAGCGCTTCCTCTGCGCCTTCTGCGGCAAGGCGGTCAGCTCCTCCTCCAACCTCATCATCCACATGCGCCGCCATACCGGCGAGAAGCCGTTCAAGTGTGAGTTCTGCGAGATGGCATTCCCCCGATCCTCGGACCTGCAGTGCCATCGACGGACGCATACTGGAGAGCGGCCGCACGTCTGCACCGTGTGTCAGAAGGGATTCGCCCGCTCCTACAAGCTGCAGCAGCACATGCGCATTCACAGCGGCGAACGGCCGTACAAGTGCACCTACTGCGAGAAGAGCTTCACGCAGTCCAACGACCTCACACTCCACATCCGGCGGCACACGGGCGAGCGGCCCTACCAGTGTGGCGTCTGCGGGGAACGCTTCATCCAAGGAACGGCGCTGAAGAATCATCGCCTTCAGCAGGGCCACTACGAGGAGGGTCAGAATTCAGGGGAGCCTACAAGGCGCACGGTTTTAGAGCAGTTCACTGTATGAGAATGGAGAATAAAAATATGCCCACACAATTACAGAGTAATCTGCTTAGAATATTTTGGAATACTTGCTAGCCTCTTGGCTGAAAAGTAGAAAAAAATTCATACTTTTGGGCATCTGTTGAAATAATTGTTCATCTTTTAGGCTGAATTAGGGAGTAAATGGCATCTTTTAGGCTGAATTAAGAATTTAAAAGCTACCATGGAAAATATTGCATACTTTTGGGCTTGCGTCCAACTTTACAGTTTGGGAAGCAGTGGACCAAGATCGAATTCATATTGACAGTTTGAGAGGAATTGCAGCGTTACTTTTAAAGCATACTTTTGGGATCTCTCCCTATAAAACTGTTATACAGATGAAGAGAGGAATAACAAACCCCAAAAGTATGTTTGGGTAAATCTGTTATATTAAGCTTAAGCACAAAAGAGTCATTCTCCATCTAGTATTTATGTTCGCCTGGTACATGAGGCCCCCTTTCAGTTGGTTTTTCACTTCAAATTTCAGCTTAGACTTAGACAACTGTATAATAACAGTTATTTTGGGACCTCTTTTGCATAAAACTGTTATATTAAGTTAACGCGCAGAAAAAGCCATTCTCTATCTAGTATTTATGTTGGCCTGGTACATGAAACCACTTACAGTGGGTTTTTTCTTTAAGATTTCTCATATCAATGAGAATTAAATACCAAGCGAACAGAAATGGCAGCTGGAGTTCGCTTTACTCTTTGCCTAACAGAAGTATAACAGTTTTCCGGGATTTCTTTTGCGTGAAACTGTTATATTCAGTTTAAGTGCAGAAGAGGTCGTCCTCTTTCTAATATTGCTGTTCGCCTGGTACCTGAAAACCAGATACAGAGGATTTATCCATCCAAATTCCATAGCCAATAGAATAAATTACCAGGCGCTCAGAAGTGGCAGCTGGTAGACGCTGCTCTCTTTGCCCAACTCACTTACTTAGGGATCTCTCTGGTGTAAAACTGTTATATTAGTCAGCTGTTCGCCTTGTGCATGAAACCCCAGTGGAAATTTCTACCCAATGTCTCCCAAACTGTATAAGTTGAATCTCACTAGAACCAGTTCCTCTCAAACTGTAACATTGGAGTATTAAAGTTTTCCCAGTGCATCTCAAACTATGCATATGATGCTTAGCCCCAAAAGTATGCACTGGCTTTTTTTCAATTCCCCTCATGCTCATCGCTTCAGCCTAAAAGATGCGTCGTTATTTCCATACAAATAAATAACAAGCCCCAAAAGTATGCTTTAACAGTATCTTCGTTTTAAAATGTTTAAGAACATATTATTAATTGAAAATTACGCGCGTAGGGGTTGAGGCAGGTTCCACCCTTGCTGGACGAGGGTAGTTTCACCCATGGACAGTACCACCTGCTCTCCACACCCGATATACGTGTAAGTATATCGCCTTGACGACCGATCCAAGTAGCTGCGGTGTCACCTGTCAGAACTGCTGCCAAAATAGTGAAGAATACATTGGCCCGACCGAGCGGATAAACAGATGCACTTACTCGTAAAATTTAGTTTCGAAAGTTTAGCGCCCTTCAACTCGAAAATTGTTTAGTTTCGCCCGAATCCCGGTCTGATTCCTTCACAACAAGATGGTCCAGCAGCGGAACAAGCCGCCTCGCTCGCTGGCGGCCAGCGAAAATGGAAGCGCAGGCGGCAGCAGCAGCAAGGACTGTGACCAGGTCTACTGCGTGGTGCTCCACGTGGCCGAGGGTGGGTACAAGGTCTTGGTCTTAATAGGAATTATGATGATATTTCTCCTCTGTGCAGCGATTAACTTCGTGGGTCGCGATGCCAGCGAGCATCGGGAGCAGATCGTGATGAACGCCGCCCTGAACACCGTGGACTTTAATGTAGAGGGCACTAACTCGACAGCCACCGAGTCGGTCGTCTTCAACAGCAACTGCATTTGGGAGTGCGATCTGGTCGGGATCAAGCGCATCAAGACGGACCACCGACCCGTCAAGCTCACCTTCTCTGCCTGCCGCGGCGGCGGCGTGGAGCGGAAGACCATTGGCAGCCTGCTGCTGCCACTGCGAGGACTTCCGGTTCTCAGCACCACAGGAGGCCAGAATGCGCCTCACCTGAAGACGATCTGGCACAAGCTCATCTGCATCAGCAGCGAGTTCCGAAGCCAGAAGCCGGAGGTCCTGCTCACGCTGGCCATCATCAAGAAGTCCATCCTGCATACGAAGGACTTTGACCACCTCATGCAGTTTGCAGAGGTAAGTCGGTTGGCGATCTATGGAAATATTTTGTAAAAGTCACTCAATTCCCTCAGGAAAAAGCGCCGCCCACGCCGCCGCTGAAGTCGCCCGGCCACTCCATCACGGCTAGCATGCTCCAGTCGCAGGTGAGTGGCAGGCCCCGAAGGAGATTAATTCCGTAGGAGATTAATTTCCAAACCCTTGCAGGCCAACATCTATGTGCAGTCCCTGATGCAGCTGGGCCTGCTGCAGGTGGGCAACGATCCGCTGATCGACTGCGACATCATCGAGGTGGTGCTGCAGCTGAAGCAGCTGAAAAACGTGAACCGGCTGGTGAAGTGGCTCAACTTGGGCAAGGAGCCCAGCTCGGTGGTCGTGATGTTCGATTTTGTGGGCAACGTGACCAACATCGAGCTGAAGCTGAACGACTCCGACTCCTACGCCGTGAACGATGTCCTGGGGCTGCGCTTCAAGACTTCCCTGCGCAGCATGCGGCTCTACTTCCAGCGCATCTTTTACCTGCCCTTCAACATGTACATGAACGGAACGGCTATAGGTGGGCTCTTACTATAACCTACTATAACCTGAATCCCTGAATCAACTGACTTAATCTCTTTGACAGCCAACTACCGCATGGACTTCAACAATCTGCTGCCGCCGGACAGTCACTTCTCCGAGAAACTGGAGTATGCCAGCAACGGCTCATTCTCGTTCAATCGAATCGGACGACAGGATAGCGCCCGGGATCCCAAGCCGCCGCTGATGGAGTACTCCTTCAGTGTGAAAATCAAGAATATAAACACGCGCCAGGAGCAGGTAGCTCCGGAACCAGCGCCTTCGATTGCGAGCGGAGTCATCAGGGAGCTGGCCAGGAGTCGCCAGGATACGGAAGCAACTAGCATGCCCCTTGGACATTATGCCTCCATCTCCATGACCAGCCTGAATGTGGGCGCAGAGCTATCGGCCTCGGAGGCATCCTGCGGCTCTGCCGCCACCCTGGACGATGAATACGATTTCGATGCTCCAACAGGTCTTTCTAGGACGCAGAACAAGCGACGAAAGTTCACTCGATTGAAGGGCGAGGAGCTCAGCCCGAAGAGCGAGGATGACACGTGCCTGGACAGGAAGTTTTTCAAGCAAGTGGCGCGTGAGGAGAAAGGAGAGTCAAGGGAAGTGGAAATCCTTGAAACAGAAGCGTTTGAAGCGGAAATAGAAGAGCGATTTTACAGCCAAAAGGGACCAAAATGTGTCCCGAGCTCCAGTGAAGAGATTATAGAAGTCAGGGCCTCCAGGAGCTCTAAGTTGCAATCTGCCTCCGAGGAGCTTCTGCCAACCAAAAAACTCAAGATGAAGGTCAAGGGATCCAAGGAGTCCGTAGGAAAATCATCTAAGCCTCTTAAAAGTGGAAAGCCTCCGTTGAAGGACCACGAATATGAAAACCTAAGCGAAGTGACATCCTTGCAACAGTTTGAGATGGAAGAAAAGAAGCTAGCAGATGAAGATGAACTGGAATCAGCAAAGAGACGAAGGATTAAGTCTGGACAAAGTGGCAAAGGTACAAAACCTCCATTGGAGAAATGCCTACATGAAAATCTTAGCAAAGCCACATCCCTGCAACAATTTGAACAGGAAGAAAAGCGACTTTCAGAAGAAGATAACCTAAAGAGGCCCAGGATTAAGTCTAGTCATAATCTCAAGAATACAAAACCTCAAATAGAGGAACACGAGTATGATTATCTCAGCGAAGTGACATCCTTCCAACAGTTTGAGCGGGAAGAAAGAATACTGGCAGAAGAAGATAAACTGGAATCTATAAAGAGCCAAAGGATTCAGGCAGCTAGTAACGAGCACTTGCCAGTGCCCATCGAACAGAAAGTAAGAAAATCCAAAAAGGAAGGCAGGGAAATGCTGTCCTCAAACGAACTTGAAATCAATGAAAGAATTCTAAGTATTAAGGATGAAACTTTGAAGGCATCTTCAAGTGATTCCTTGCCAGAGACAAAGGTGCGTAAGAAATACGTGAAGAAGGTTTCGAAAACGGAACTCAGGGAGGAGATTAGCTTAGCCCAGGATAGTTCTGGCAACTCCCAAAACGAACTTCCAGAAGTAGTCTGTGTTAGGGAAGAAACCTTCAACATTTCTGAGGAGAGCTTGGATAACGATCACTCCCTTTCGGAGCCGAAATCTTCCTCCAAGGAAAAGTTAGGCAAGAAACCAAGGACCACAAAGATGGTAAAAAAAAAGGCAAGCACCGAATCAGGTTTAGAGACCGGCTTAACAGATCAGGATGTCCAAAGAAAACGCAAAGGGAAGTCCAAGACTATTGTGCCCGAAGATCTCCAAGATATATCCACCAGTACACAGGAAATTGGGACAACGAAGATCTCCAAGGCCGATCTGGCACTGCGAGCCCGCTGGGTTGAAGTAAACAAACTGCAGGCGGCGGCCTTGGAGGAAACTGAGTTGTTCCTGGAGGAGACCTGTCAGACCGAGCTACACGAGATCCTCTACGAGGATCAGATTGCACTCGGTCTGGCAAAGCCCCTAAAGCCAAAGAATAAACTGCGAACAGTTAGGGAAGTCGAGGTGAAGAACGGAGATCGGTTGAGGAAAAAGAAAAGGTCTCTGCCGGAAGTTCAAGCGGAATTCAAGAGCTCCGAAGACTACATCTCCCTGCCGGAAAGCCCTTCGAAGTCCGAAGAGGTGATCAGTCCTGAAATAGATCCACGGGAGGTGCGAGTCCTGAAAAAGAAGAAAGTTAAAAAGATTATGGTCGAAGAGGAGCCATTGGTGGAAGCTAACGAAAGCCTCGAGGAGGAAGCTGTTAAGCCCATCAAAAGGAAGGTTATCAGGAAGAAGTCATCGGTTATTATAAAAAATAAAGAGCATGCGGAGAATTTAGAGTCGCAAGAGGACCTGTGTACCCTGCAGACTAGGAAAATAATAAAAAAGTCCAAGCCAGTGGCAGACAAGCCAACGGAGGATGATGTCAAAGCGACCAAGAAGGTGTCCTCCAGGATTTCCGTGAAGTCTAGTAGTTCACGGAAAACCCCAAGGGATCTGACCTCCTTGGATGATTTTGACATGGATCACTCTGCGAACACGGAGACAGTTGGCCAGAGGATCAGGTCCTGGCGGAGGCAGCAAATCGAACGGTTTGAAGAGGAACTAGCTCGCAAGGAGCTGCACTATAAGACCCAGCTGGAGGAGATGGAATACCAGGAACTCAGGACACTCCAACAAAACCAAGGGGATCCGGATGAGTCTGAGATCGAAGCTAACCAGAGCGTGGATTACCAGGCCAAGTTCAGCGAGCTGGAGCAGCACATCTTGCAGCTTCAAGCGGAGATGGAACAGCAGGTGATGCTCTTCGAGGGTCGCAGTGTGGAGCTGCGCGAGGAGAACCTGCAGCTGGCCAACGAGAAGGCAGAGCTCAAGGCCCGCATCGCGACCATGGAGCAGCAGATCCTTCAACTGCGGACCCAGGGCTCCGACGAAGCGGATCTCAAGCAGGTCCTCGGGGAGCTGAGGTCCCAGAACAGTCGGTACTTTAATCTGGCCCGCCAGAAGGATCGATACAAGAAGCAGTGGCGACGCTGTGCCCGGCGGGTGCATGCCCTCAAACTGGCCATGTACGAGAGGAATGCGGAGAGCCACTTGGCGGGGAAGTGCGTTTATTTTCCTATATACTCTAGGATTAATTGAGTACATTGTCCTTTCCACTTGCAGCTCCATTGACCTTCGAGAGATCCTGACCAAGGACGCCCTGGACTTTGAGCGGGAGTACGGGCCGTTCCGACGCAGTGGCCAAACAGTCGGGTTTCCCCTTACCTCCCTATCCGGCTCGGGAGATGGCGACTACATGTCCAATCCCTCTATGTGCCAGTCTGTCTCCCAAACTCTTTCCCATTCTATCTCCCAGTCTGTCTCCCAGTCTGAGTCTCAGTCTGTCTCCCAGTCTGTGTCCCAGTCTGTCTCCCAGTCTGTCTCCCAGTCTATGTCCCAGTCTGTCTCCCAGTCTGAGTCCCAGTCTGTGTCCCAGTCTATCTCCCTGACTATCTCCGAGTCCAACTAGCCGCTAACCTCTTAGATTTTACCAAATTAACTGTGACCATTTTGTATTTAATTTAGTTTGTTGTTTTGTTCGTTTGTCTGAAAACAATAAATGTTAGAAACCTAAGAATATATATAGTGGGGCCTTCGCTCTACTCCAACACGAATCCCACGCGCACAAAGTGGGGCAGCGTGTCCAGTGGAGCTGGGTAGTCCATCACCCAGGTGGGTCCACTGTAAGTCTGGTCGCTGTTGCCGTCCTTCCACTCGCCCTCGGGCAGGTAAATGTCACGCTTGGTGGCTCCCTCCACCACAATGGGAGCGGCAATGATGTCGTCGCCCAGCAGGAATTCTGTGGATTAAATGGAAGATTAGGTTAGAGTTTGATCAGGTTAATGAAAGAATTGTAGGTCGAATAGGTCATTACTAATGTTCACACATGAACACGAATTTATGTATATATATGTATGTATATATACAAAACTATACAGCCCTGAGAGGGATCTAGG
>JAEIIF010054370.1:0-13510 GCA_018874455.1 Drosophila trapezifrons
TTATTTTTGAAACATCGAAAAACATCGATATCCGCGAACATCGATGTTTCTCCACCTCTAAAGAATATCCTTTAAGGATATTACAAATGATAAAATAAGTGAACTTCAACTTTAAACTCCTAAAATCGGTTGAGTATTTTCCGTAGAAAATAAAAATATATAGTATATCAGAACACACATAACTTATAATTGTTTTAATATATAAAACGTAATATTGGTGATAATAAATAACGATCATTGTTAGATCAAATTGCAAGTGATCTCAATTTTTTTTCTGTGTTCAGTGGGCGTCTGTTAGGCAACCTCTGTGGGGGCATGGAAAATGGGGAAAATGGAAAATATGCCACAGACACATGACACAAAGACAGAGACAGACATCATCGGCGGAGAAAAGTCAACGTGCAAAAATAACAAACAACTGTCAAATGTCTGACAAACGAGACAAGGAAAAAGACAAAACTTGCGCACAACCACCGGCAAAAATAATAATAACAACACGAGGAAGACGGCGTTGTGGGCCAGGATTAATGGGAAGCCAACCGAGACCAAAACGCCGATCAAATTGCATTAACACACAGAAAATGCGAGTATCAAATATCAGTCACTGAGCTGTGCTTAATTAGGGGCAAATTTGATCGAAATAAATATAATATATATAATGGTGGCAAATACGCTCTAAATTTAATTAAAATAACTCTTTAATACTCTCACTTCAATGCTTAAAATACATTTCAATTTCATCCCAATTCATGTATTTAAAATAAAACTGATTATTCAAAATTAAATAACAGGTTTGCCATTAATTATAATACAGTAATACAATCAAAACCTACGGCAGCTACCTTTTAATGAAACAAAGTTTTGATAACCCCGTTTCGTGAAGGCCTTAAATCGCTTTGGATATTCCCAGCTGCGAGCAAATAAATAAATCCAACCATTATCACTTTATGCCGGGTGTTAAGCAATTTCAGTTGATTTTATTACTTTTCTGCGCTTTTCCTTTCTGTTTTATTTGTTGGTTTTTGTTGCTTGCCGTTTGCGTTGCCTGTTGGTTGCTGTGTGTTTGCTTTCACGCGGAATTTCAGTCGGAGCAATCAATGTGAATGCTCCAGAGATTGAGGGGGTTTCTCTCCTCTTTTTTTATATATATATTTTTTTTTATTTAGAGGAAGCCGATGATGTGGTGTGGAGCGCTATGCAGACTGGCGAAAGAATGCTGAAATTGAAGATGCGCTGCACTGAATGCTTGCGTAACGAATATCTGCAGTGTAGTGTACTTGTTGTGGCTGCTGTCGCCTCAACTCTTCTTCTTGGTTAGCTGCTGGTGTTATCAACGGTTATTGTTAGCGGCTTCTGTTGACAATTGCATTGGGCATTCCCATTGGGTATATCCGTGAGGCCATCGAGTTTGTAAAGAAAGCTTCTGACATATTTAAAGTAAGAATTAAAAGTGTTTGTTATCTGGAAATCAAAAAGAACACTTTCCTTTATTGTGTTCTTTTTAATTTCAAATGATAAACGACTTAGTTTTTATGATTTAACAACTGAATAAATTTGTTATAGCTTAATAACACTTTTCTAGCCATTCATCAACTCTATTTTATGTTGACACTAAAAAGAGAAACATCAAATGGGCAGCTACCTGAAATAAATTAATTAAAAGTGATTCGGCTTATTTGCATCATTTTTATTTCTATTAATTGATGTTTATGACAATGTTGATACAGAAAAAAATGGGTTAAAAAGTGTTTTTCATGGATTATTATTTATAATTTATTTAAATATCCAGCAAGTAGTTCTGGTTAGAGTATTTGAGAGCCGGAATAGCCTCAAACTCAATATTACTGGTGTTATTGCATTGTCTGCCGTAATGTCTCCGCCTGGCAGACATTTTCTCCGGCCCTGGCTCCACCCCCGCCCTCATCTCTCCATCTTCGCCTGCAATCTGCATCTTCTGTCGTGGTCTGGACCGTTCCACGTCTATGAGATGCCATCCGGAGAGGAAGAGCACATGGGCATGTCATTTCTTGGCTTCGTCGGGCATCTTTGGCATTTCTCAAATTTGCTTTTGTGTTCCGTGGATTTCCCGTCGTGACGCTCTCCTTGGTATTTCTCCACAATCCCAACTCGATGTTGGGTTCCTCATTTTACTTTTTGCTGCAGATTTATAATTATTCATTGGTTTTTGCAGCCTAGCACTTGATCGGCTTAAGTGGCAAATAAAATGCACATCACGTATACGATGGGTGGGCCCAGTGAGAAGCCTCAAACAAATGCGTTTTTCTGCGGGAAGGAAAAGCCTTATTAAGCCAGCGGAAAACTATAAATTATCTAAATTACTTTAATAGAGGACTCAAAGTTATAATTATTTATCTACGGAAATACGGGGAAGAAAAATCGGTTGCAAGACTATAAATAAATTCATAATATCCCTTTTCGCTTACTTAAAAGCAGCGTTCTTATTCTCTTTATTAGATTTTTACTGCACAATTCTAATTATTTATTTGCCTTAACACATTCAGTCATCATATATTCACATCACGTATACGAGGAGTGGTCCCAATGAGAATCGTCAAGTAATTGCGTCTGATTGGGGGAGGAAAAACCGTATTAAGCGGTCGAAAAACTATAAGTTATTTAAACGCTTTAAGTTATCCGTTTTCGAATTTCTTCACCCCGCTCTCAGGCCGTTTCTCCTTCTCACAAATGCAGCTCATTATTTGGGTAAAAACGCGCCTGTCAAAATTGAATAGGGAAAAGCCGAAGCCTCGTTGAAAACGAAAAGATATAAACTAGGGAAAAGAGTGGAAAAAGAAACACAATGGCTGGCAGTTGGTCTATTAGCAGCAGAGAGCTTGAGAGGCGAGCTGTGCCGCCGCATAATGAAAGCGAAAATTTAAATTTTTGATACAATTTGCAATTTTCTTGCGCCGCTTTTTGGATCCAACTCCTACTCCAAGCCCACTGTACTCCATCATTCAGCGATCTCCCAGTTGCCACACCGAGAAAAATACGGATATATTATACAAAATAAGCATCTAATAAATAAATAAGATTCTTTATAAAAACTTGAATAGATCAGAGGAAAAAACTTGCTTACCTAAAAAGGTAACCCCTAAAATATTTAACCATTATCATTTCTCATAAAATAACAGGAGTAGTTCGCTTAAAAATATTATTTCTTTTAATATAAATAATTTCTTTCTGTGGCTTTTTTAGTTGGCAGTTTTCAGCTTGCAGTTTCCAGTTGCCACAAGCGGCGCAACAGTCGACAAGTCGACAAAGAAAACAATTCATCATGTTGAACATGGAGGAACCTTTTCGGTTTTCCTCGAAGTTGCAGCTCGGCTTCAATTTATGCGGCGCTTAAATCGATTGCTTTGCCACATTGCGGCAATTGGAGCTGCTGTCCACCTCCACCTCCGACAGCTCCAGCTCCTCATCCAGCTTCTCTAGCTCCCCGAGATCTCCTCGAGAAACCTCCAGCTGTGCGGAGTGGTTGTCGTTGAACCGTAAAACTGAAATATGAAGCGGCACGCGGAGGGGTTTTTGGGTGATGCTTTGCGGGTGGATCGGATCGGATTGGATCGAGTGCCAAGAGCCTGGCATCGCGTTGAGTGACCACGGACCACGGACCATGGAATCTTGGGGCCACGAACCGCGGAACAGGCTCTTGCTTCATTAAGCTATTCATCCATCCATCCATCCATCCAGCGATCCAGCGCCGTTCGATCCACTCGATGCGATCGTGTTGTTTTATTTCGCTCTTAAATTTGCGCTAACTAGATGTCGCAATTGAAAGTAAGCTGTCAAATATTGTCGGCGGGGGTGTATTGCCTACTCCGGGTGTAAGTGTAAGTGTAGGCGAGCGGCGGCATAACTCCTCATTATAATGAAGAAAAGGATTCCAATCGATCGGTGTGATGATGTTTCATGGTAATAAAAAATGTTATGAGAAGTGTAAAAAATAGGAAAGGATAATATACGAGTAGATTGCCATCATTACATCATTTTGCATCTCTAAATAGATAAACTGAAAGGTGTTTTCAGTTTCTTTCTTATTGATAGAATCTCTAATAAAATACGTCTACATTTGCTGAGTTAATATTTTAAACTAATTTTTATTTCAAAGTACTAGCTTAGGTAGCTAACATGAAAGTCTTATTTCTAGTCTTATCGCTAGACCAACGGAGTGGTCTGTTAATCCCAAGCAAGGGAACCTTTTTTAAGTGCGATAAGGATAAAACAATCCAATCGCATATATGTTTCCAGATATGCTAAGAACCCAAGCAGGGATTCAAATTAAATGTACATATTTTCAAGTGCAAGGATTTGTGTTCGGCCCATTTGGCCGCTATACTTATAGATATGCTGAGATCCCACGCAGGGCTGTATAGATTTGGATATATACATACATATATATACATAGATACGCGTTCATGTGTGAACACTAATAAAATGAGGTAAAAATACTTATAAGAATCCTATAGCTTGGCCTTGGCAACAAAAGAAGATCTACCATCAACCTTTTGAGGTTTATAAGTTCCCAATGTCAACGGACCTGAAAGGCGTTAATTTGGCAGTGTGCTAAAGATGCTAAAACCTCCATTCGATTGCGTCAGAATCCGTTAATAAAACTTTCATTCATCCGGAAATCAAAGTTCAAGTTTACCACGACTAATAAGACGTAATAAGTTTGTTTTCGCGAACTTCTAAAACCATAACGACGATCCTCAATCGAAGTTCAAGGTGAGCTGTCAAGGACTTGTTCCACTCGACTTCGGCTTCAATTGTTTTGAACGCTGGCCAAAAGCCTCTCGACAAACAAATAAAGACTCTCCAAAAACCTTACTTCAATGTGGTCATTTGCCAAATTTAATTACTGAATCAGACCCGCGAAGCCTTCAAGTATAAGTAAGGCCTGCGGCTAGACAAGTGATATGAAGTCGAGGAGAAGAAACAAACCAGAAAGGAAAGGTGGCTCTGGATACCCTTGTCAGTTTTTTCTTGCCAAAAACATTCCAATTTCAAATGACAGGTACACACATTTCTGTTCGCTGTAAAGTCCACAAACTATTCTGAGACCCCCATCGAGAGTTATAGAAAAAAAAACTGAAACCGACATATTTTTGCAGCTGCTTAAAATAAGAGAGCCTGGGGCCGAGTGTCAAAAGAACATGGCAAATCTCTTAGTTTCTTTGGAGCCCATGCTGCTGCGACTGCTGGTTATAATTGTTAATAATAATTTATGCTAATTTTTTTTAGCACCTTTTGAGCTCAGCCAGGCGTTTCACCAATTCATAATGTTTGTGATTTGTAAGACAAACAAAAGGCGGCGAACGGAGCTTGAGAGCTGCTGCTGGCGAATTCTCTCATTTTTTGGAATGTGGCCAGAAGAAACGTGTTTTCTAACAAAGGCCGACGCTTAATGGGTCGACAAATACAAGCAGCAATAAATAAATAATAAAAAGAAAATGCCCAAAAGGGATGGGGGACCTGTGTGCGTGAGTATCAGTGGGTCTGTGCGTCTGTGCGACACTTGATCTGCACAGAAACAAATAAAAGGTTGCTAAACATAGAACATAAATAGCTAAAAAGAGAAGAATTATGAATTTAGGTAAGGAATCGTTCTACATTTACATAAAGTTGATTTTGATCTAGAAAACCATATAAATATGATAAATATCAAGATAAAATGATCAATTTTACCTTGAAATTTAAGAAATATTACTATTTGTATCCAAAAAGTGCATAGAATGGAATAGTTGGAAGAGTAATATTTCCCCTAAGTTTCAGGAGTAATCCTAGTCCCTCTTGCCTTGAACTGCTCTCACCTGCTTAGTTTTTTTTTTCTCCGTGTAACTGAAAATCATAGAGTTGCGTTTATGTGGGCGATGATCTCACCGCCAGAGCCATTTAATTGGCCCCAAACCGAATCCGAATCTCACTTTCGGCCCTGTCGTCTTCCCCTAAACTTTCTTGTTATGGATGTGGCGCGCGCTCTGACCGAATTCGGAAGATGAATGTGCCACAAATGCATGTAGCGAGCCACGGGTGGACTGAGCGGGTCGACAAAAAATTAAAATAAATCTCTCAGGGCCATAAAAATCGAGTTATCTCGTAATTTGGTTAAATCGTAATTGTTTATGCAAATTCCGACCGACTGACGCACAGTTACAGATAATGCTTCGAATGCAGGGACTGTCATGCCTTGCATTTCCACTTAATGTATTTGGACAGTGCGGAAAGCGAACGGATTCGCATTCGCATTTGCATTAGAATTGTGATTGACAGTCGGCGCACATGGCGTATACGCAATTATGGATGTGCGACTATTCTGACATTTCCTAGACTCCCGCCCGGGTTCCATTTCTGAACATGGCCAAGGGTTCTACATTACAGCAGCGACTTCTGGCAAATTGCCTTAGCTCAGTCCCAAATCAAATCACAGCTAGATGGTTTTTAATTAACCCATTTTTAGTCATTTGCACATCCGGCAATTGGGGCAGGAAATGACTTCCAAGCGCCGCCGGCACAAAAGGCCCCGAAAAAGTAACTCGTCGTCGATGCAAAAACAAAGGCCAAATTTAAGGTTGACAGTGGTGGCTCCAAATTGTCTCTTTTTAACTGTTTTTGTGTTATCAAATGCTCTTTAATTTGTTTTTCATACATATAAAAGGTTGCCTAAGCTTTCTTAAACATTGCTCAATTTATTGACGGTTAAATTAAAGTATTCTTTATTTAAAAGAGACATTATATTTATTTTAAAGGCCAGTATAGACATACATATGTATGCAGTTGAGTAGAGTTAGAGGTTAGAGTTAATTTAGAAATGTAATTTTAATTAATTGTAATTAATTTAACTAAAAAAAGGTAAAAGGTAAATAACTTGTTCTTAAAATGATATGAACTTAATTGTAAAACTTCTAAGGTTACTATACTTTTTAAAATATCCAATTCAAATAATAAAGGTTTTTTTATAGTAAATATTGTAATTGAAATATTATAATCAGTTTGTTCAGTCAGTTCTCCACCAAAATGTCAGACAATTACTCCAAAAAGGTTGGTTCTTTTTGGAGTAATTGTCTGACCAATTTATTTGAGAAACCATAAAATTAAATAACCATTTATAAACCGATACAGAAATCCCTTTAGAAGCGTCTACTAAAAATCCTGGTGTCTTCTTTTTTTAAGATTGTGACTTATTCCCAAGTCTCAGAATTCAGATTCTCGAGAGTTCACTGTCTGTGTAAAAAAAAACAGTTGCCAAATGCGGCTTACGGTTAACGATAATGATACGACTGCCGATGATGATGTGATGATGTTATTAGGAGCAGAGCCCGTTTGTCTCTCAGACAGACTGACGACGCGATTGCGATCTGCAAGATCTCGGCAGCCTAAACTTAAGTTTGTGATTTTTTTATTTGGGTTTTTGGTTATTTTTTGTATTTTTTGGTAGACCTAATTGATTTAATAATCAAGGTTTTAAAGCCGCTTCTACACCGATTTCCTCTATCGTTTCAGGTCTCTCCGCGAGAGCGCACGGCGTGGGAGAGAGAGAACGGAGCGCCAGCCACAACGCTTCGGCAGTGCTCGGCGGCGCTCGGCAGCCAGCCGAACGCGAGAATCTCGTTTTCCGCACATTTCCCATTCGTCGCGTCGTGTGCGCCGCAAATGCTAAGGCAATCTTTTTTCGTCGCTCGGCTCGGTCGGTTCGGTTCGCGGTCGCTCTCAAGCGGAGAGTGTGTACTCGTCGAGTATCGAGTACCAAGTACTGAGTAGTGAGTGATTTCGAGTATTTGAGTGCCTGCGCGCAGGCGTCGCGGCTGCTGGGATAAAAAGTTATTGCTAATTGCCAGAGGGCTGCCAAAGTTCGTTGGAAAAGTTAATGCCCGCAAAGAAAAAAGCCACAAAAGTCCAAAAGCCGAAATAAAAGTGTGCAAAAATCCAAATGTGGCCAAGTCCGAAGGCAAAACAACAAGAATAAAACACACTCTGCAAATACGACGGGTTTCGTTCTTATCGCGCTTTTGTATTTACCTTTTTTTTCTCTGCTCAGTGCTTGACCATTAAAAAAAGAACACAGAGATCCTTAAGCCCCCAACTTGGCGTTATTTTTAGACGATAAAAGAGTCTGGGAAAGCCAAGAAACCGAGTGGAATCGGTGAATCGGGGAATCGAGGAACCCAGAGCCAGCGGAGACCAGCAAGAAAAAAGCAGCTAAAACGACTGAAACTGCCACGAAATGGGCACCAAGTCACCCGGTGGTCCACAGCGCTGCCGTCTGATCTTGCAGCGCTGCCTGGCCATTCAGCTGACCAAGCCCGGCCACACGCCCGAGGACTTTTGGATGTACGACTCGGGATATATGATATTTCAGGTGAGTTTCGTCGGTCCCCGTTTGAGTTTGAGTGCCCGCGTCGCAGATTCGATTCGATTGCCAATGCACGGCCAGAAAGCGGGGTGCAGGCAGAGCGATTTAATTGGAATTATGATCCAGGTTAAAGTTGAATTTGGTTTGGTGGGGACTTAAATGTAAAGAAGCTGTGAGAAAGGTTTAACTAAATAAAGGACAAATTTATTAATGGGAACTTGTGTAAAAACTCTTAAACTTTGAGGACCCGTAATGTAAACTAATTAGAAAAATAAACCATAGTTTTTACCAACAAAGAAGTATCAAATTTAATAAAATAGTACAGGCGTACAATGTTTTTTATGTTCCTTTTTGCATTTACTTAAACATAAAAGGCTCTCTGACTTAACAGTGAAATTTGCGTTGCTAAAAATTAAAATCCTGAACCGTGGCATATTTTAGGGTAAACTCATGTTAGCTTTTCTTTCAGACTAAGAAATGTCGATTGTTTACCTTAAATGTGTTTATTACATTAATATTGGATATTAATGAAGGTCTCAAGGGTATAATTCAAAATGTTTTTAAGTAGAAAAAAGGATATTCCAATGAGATATTGTTACATTTTAAAGATATTAACGTTGTCTTATTGATAGTTCTTTCTCTGATGGTTCAGCAATAATTTATATTCTTCTTAAAAATATTTCATTCGTTTTAACAAGCTTTGATTTTATATTTTCATTAAGTTCTTGGTATTTCCAATTGATTAATTTTATAAAGATACAATCAGTATTTGCCTCTAAATTATACTTTGAGACAAGAATGAATGCCACATTTTTTGCGACATTTTTCTCTGTGTGGCCCCCGCGATGGCTTTTTGCTTCTTCTGCTTTTAATGTGCAAGGAAACAGGTTTGCGAACTGGTTGTCCAGTTTGAACTGCAAAAAGTGCGTGAGGCTGAGGGAACGAGAGGACAATACTCGAGCGAAAAAGAGACGGTACGACGAGGTGACGATGGACTGAAACTCCCGCTCAAGGTCGCCGGGGTGGGTTTTGATGAGTTCGAATGGGCTGGCATGGGTGGCGTTGTTCTCCTTTATTCGCGACTACTTCCCATGAAAATAAATGGCTCGGAACGAGCGTCGAACGAATATCCCCCTTAACAGGTTGCTGCCGGGTTCTCCTTCCGTTCCTAAAGGCGTCACCTAGACTAGACTAGGACTTGCAACAACCGATTGCACTTGCAAAACACTGCCACGGCCCTGCACACTTGCAACATTTGCCATTTAAGCTGCAACTTGGGCTTCTTTATTGCCCCCGCCGCCGCGGTTATTGATGACTTTCGAAAAGAAGCCAAAAGTCGCCCAAGTTTTTGGCCAGGAAGCCGTTGTTGGCCCCTAGATAATGCCCAAAAAAAAAAAAAAGACTCGTACATATAAATAAGTTATGGGTTCATGGAACTCCCAACCGCCGATCGAAGTTTATTCATTTCGTTGATATTTCAGTTCGTTTCGAATTTAAATTTTAAATGAATTTTCTGTGCTTTTGTGTTGATGAGAGGCTGCTGCTTCCGATGTTTTTCGGTTTTTCGTGTTTTTAATTCGTTTTATTTGGTGCCTGATTTTTATTGTTGTTCTTGCCATTGTTTATTGCACAAATTGCCACTCGCGGTGACGTCATTTTGTTGGCCGAACAAGTTCAAGTTTGAAGTGTTAATTGCTCGGATGCCACACACATGATGAGCAAAAAATCGGGGGAAAATCTGTATGCTAATGGTTTCGCTTTAGTGAGTGCCTCTGGGCAGGTAAATCGAAGGGAGCCAGTCGAAAATCATTAACATTTCGACTTTGTTGGCTTGAGTTCTAAGAAGTAAATTAGATAAATAATATATTCATGTAGATTAGATCATATATATGACATATAATACAAGTAGATAGCAAACGTCAAAGTTTTCCAAGCTCCCAACATTTCTTAAAGTCCAAAATACCCATTCCTGTATTACCTTCCCAGGGTGAACCTCCATAAAGGCGCAAAAGATCCATTTATAGTTTCGGAGGCGAGACAATGGTCACCGACACGACACCTCCCTACGAATCACTTAATTCCCTCACAATGCAGTCTAATTTCAATTTAATTGCCGGGCTGCCAAAAAGTGTGGAACTTCAAAAGGCAGGCCCGCACTTACATATCGTCGCATATATTTTTCGTCAAGCTCAATTTCAGTTGTTCTCGTTTGTGTTGCTTTATGTTTTGTGTTTTTTTTTTGCAATTCGGTTTGCATTTTGCATACTAAAAAGTGTCGCATAAACATTCCCTTGAGCCGAGCGTTATTTTTTAGCTTTATTTTTTGTGTGTGTCGAGCGCGCACATAAATTACAAAACAATCGGCGGTTATTCATTTAGCGGGTTTTCCGGACGACTTCGGATGTGCTGTTCGGTCTGGACTAATTAATACTACGTGACTCTGGATTTTCTGTAACATTGACCAGATAAGAACCAATGAGAAGCGTGCCCTGAATAGAACTATGAACTATGGGCATGATAATTTAGGGCAGCGCCACCGAAGAAGTGCGTGAAGCCCGGAGAGCATGAATGGGGAAATGCTAATGCCAAGTGATGAATGGGAAGAGCAGGCAGAGAATTCTTCCACTCAAGCGACGAATGCATTTTCTCATAAATTTCGAGGCTCAATGAAGTGTGAACTTTGTAGATTGAGGTGCCGGCGCTTCGAATTAAGAAAGGGAAATAACTCCCTAGGGCGGGGTCTTCTTCTCAAAAAAAGAAGAAAAAAAACCATCGACCATATCGGCTGTGCAAGAGTTTCCGGTGTGGTTACTCAAGTTTTAGGGCGTGCCATAATTTAAAAGTTTTTTATACCGCTGGGAAACGCTTACGAGACAAAATTGGGGAAGGTTAAAGAATAACAATGGAAGTATACATTGTATTTTTGCCAAATGAGCCTATGAAAATGATATACATAATAACTATAAAAAGTAAGCCGAATGACGACTTATTGTATTAATAAATAAAAGAAAACCTTGACGTTTTCGGAGAACTCTTAGGTTCTGAAGGTAAAGAGACAATAAAATATGTTTCTCTGGCAAAAACAAATAAGTTCGTCAACTTATTTATCAAAATCAAAGAAAATAGGGTCTTAGTTTCATATAAATAATAGTAATTAGTGCACTAACGTTTAAAATACATCTAAATATTTACTAATTGTTACACTGTGATATTAACTTACTTGTAAACTTTTAAAGTTGCTTAGAAACTGATCGTTAAATAAATAAAACCTTGTTGTAAGTAAAGACATAAATATTAAACATTTCCTGATAGTTGTTTTACATTTATAGCTAAAGCAGTAAAATTTATAAACAAAAGTAAACACTACATTCTGTCGTAAAGTCAGCTAACTATTTCAGAACAACCTAAAGAAAGCCGACAATTTTTAAAGATCTTAATTAGTATGCATTTCCATACGAATATTATAATTAAAACTGAAAAGAAACTTAATATTTTGTGTAGCCAAAATAAATGTGCTGAAAATAGACAAAAACCATAAAGTTTCTCCTATTTAAAAGCCGACTTATGCACTCGTTGCCATTTCCCAGTAAAGCTCTAAATGTCAGTTCGGCTGAGGTGGAAACTGATTTAAGGCCGCAATGGCAGACTCAATTTCCAGGCATTTAAAATCTGTTTTTATTATTTGCGCAAATTTGTCAGGCGTGCGGCGGGGCTTTTGAAACTAAACTAAATAACAAATACAAACAGAAAAGCGAGAAGGAGTTTTATTTAACAATAACGAAGCCGTTATACCCTATTTACTTCTATAATGTTCTTTAAACATAGTAAGGCTATGCAACTATCTCTAAAAATAAAGTTAATATTTACTAAAAGAAAGGTTCACATAACATCTATATGATATAGTCATCAGCCGACTAATCTCCTTACTGATTATTATTAAATTACGAAATTTCGACGGCATAGCTCTGAAACATATTGAGTTAATCCTCGGACATATAGAAAGGTTGTCAATACACAAAAGATATATTATATTTGAAAAACTTCTGATTTATGTTTTAATACCCTCTGAAAGGGTGCTAAAATAATGAACAACAAACAACTTACAACAGTCGACCGAAGACCGACTTGACTCCAAACTCTGATCTCTGAGAGCCCCGAGCTGATCTCTGAACTGTTTCGCTGTTTTCCGTTGCCGTGTCTAGTGTTCGGTGTTCGTTGTTCGGTGTTTAGTGTCTGGCTGCACGCAAATGACTTCACCTAAATCAACTTGTTTTAGTTGTGCTTTCGGTGCTTTCGGTGCTCCCCTGGCCCGAAAGACAAAGCCAAATTAATAAGCCTGCAACAAGTTTTGAAATAGCTCAACGGATGCGAGCCGATTGCGTCATGTCTAGAGCGCGGGAGTTTCTTCTGGCAGCCTGAGAACCGCACTCGAGATTTGCAAGGCAGGTCCATAAAATCCATAAAATAAAACCAGTGAAACTTAAGTTAAGCTGTTAAAAAGCAAAAACTGGCTCTGGAAATATCACCGCGAAATGGAAAGTTCGCCGTTGTCAGTCTGGGAACGGAATTGTTTGATCGGACTAGAACGAAGGTAAACCTCTGTGATCGTTACGAAAACGAAATATATATAATTGGGAAAGGAAGGTTGAGTCCGGCACGTTGAGATGGCTCACAATGCGATATCCTTCACAGGCTTGAGGAGCTGAAATTGGAATCATTAATCAATATTTTGCATCTGTCATCTCTTGTTTGGCATTGTATTTTTATTAAAATATGAGATCATAAAAGGAGAATAATGAATAATAAACAGAAATGAAAGGAAACTATATATTATAGGAACAGATTCCGTTTTTCTTCATTAAATATAGTTTTTATTTAAGAACTCTTAATGGTGTCATGACACAGGGCACAAGTTTTCATTAATTCGAGTTTTCATTAGGGGCTTGACAGCAACCATAGGATTTTACGTAAGTGCGAGCAAGACGACTATACGCACTTTCAATGAGAGTATTAATCTCTCATTGAAAGTATAGAGTCATGCGTATAGAGTCGTCTTTCTCGTACTTATGTAAAATTCTATGGTTGCTGTACATCAATTAATGTATTAATCTCTCATTAAAAGTGCGTATAGTCGTC
>JAEIIF010054371.1:0-18410 GCA_018874455.1 Drosophila trapezifrons
AATTCAGTGCGAATTTTGTTTATTATTACGAAGACACATTTTGTAGCATAGTTTTAGACATCTTTTAAAGTGATTGCATAACCCTAGCGATTTCTGGAGCACCCTTGTATAACTTTAGAGCGGAACAAAGTCCAAAGCACACAAGGGACCTCCTCAACATGGGCGCAAGTACCAAGTAGTAACTTAGTGGTATTTACGATGAATGTTGGAGCCGATCAGCAATCTAAAACTGATAATGTGTTATGGTCTGTGGGAAGCTTTTTCTAGCTAAATAAAGATCGCTCTGTCTAAACTAAACCAAACGGATATTCATTAATTTGAGCAAGTAGCCAATTGCATTTGAAAAGGATTTTACATTAAGTAAGCTGCCTAAAAAGACACTCTGAATTGGAAACTCGAAATACAAAATGTGAAAGCTAAGAGTAGTTTTTACCAGCATTCTTTAAGACAGTAATCCTTCAAAGACTAGCATGAGTTTTAAGTAGGTTAAAGTAGTATACTTTTTGCTTAGACTACCCTGGTTACGAATATTATTTCGAGAATTCTACCAAAAGTGGAAGCTGTCTGTCTGTGGCAGTTCGAGATGGAAGACCCTGTTGCCTAGCGCGCGCTCATTGAGGGACGACTGACTACGCTGCTTGAGTATTTCACTTACGTTACGCCAATATATCGATTAAATATGTGGATTTGAGTGGAGTGAGTGTCTGTCTTCTAATTATGCTTCGCCGTGCCCGCAGCCGTCGCCGCCGCAACAGCAGCAGCGGCCACGCTCGTCGACGCCGTCGCCGTGGTGGTGGCGGTGGCCGCCACAGCTGCTGTTGCAGCGGCGGCTATGGCACTGCTGCTGCCCGTGATGGAGCCCAGCCGGGAGAGTGATGGCTCCCGCTTGGGCGGAACGATCGGCTTGGTCGGTATGGGGGGCGGAGCTCCGCGGGCTCCCGCCGGTGGCACCGTGACTGGCGGCACAGCAATGGGCACAGGATGGGGATGCGGTGGTGTGGCCGTCTGGTCGAGAGCAGCTGCCGCAGCCAAAGCGGCATACTTGCCGCCAGGCGCACGTTGTATGGTGGCCGTGGGCTGCATCTTGGCCGGTGAGGGAGAGGGTGGCGCCACCACGGGAACGGGCACGCTAGCAGCCGTCTCCGCCGCTATGGTAGTGGCTGCTCCAACGTTGCTGCTGTTGGCTGTGGTGTTGGTGTTGGTAGTGGTGTGGTTGAGGACGGCCGCCGACGCTAGTGGCGCAACTGGAGCCGTGGCCGTGCCCGTGGGCGCTGTGGCGATCCCAGCACTTCGGATGTTCTGTCCCGGCGCTATGGATCGGGCGATACCGGTCTGCGGTCCCGAAACTGGCATACTGCTCACCGTGGCGGTTGGCTGCACGATCTTGGCGATGTTCACCATGGGTGGTGTGGCACAGGCGTCGTCTGTAAAACGCAAGGGGGTGGGATTAGCATTCGGCGGAGCAGAAGGTTGCGAACTACACTCAATCATCGGGTTCTCCGAAGGCGAGTCTTGGCCCTGGCATAGCCCACAATGGCACAGTCATTCCCATTCATTTAAGTCAATAAATAAAGGCCTCTGCCAGGGCCAGGCTTGGTGTGAAAATGTTTCGGCATGGTCGTGAGGTCTGGCTACGTTCTGGCTTTTATTCAGAGTGCTCCAATGGACTAAGGGATGTGCGAGCGTGCGGGATGGACGTGCGTATGCGTGATCTTTGGACTGCTTGGTGCAACAGTGGTGTACACGAGGAGGAACATCACAAAACAAAAAACAAATCACCTTGCAATTGCGTAACATTTTTTCTAACAAAAGATTTCGGCTTCAAGAGGAGTTCGTAAAAAAAAATAAGTAATATATAAGTAAGTATATAGAGTTCAAGTTTGTATATAGAAAATTATAAAGAGGGCAACCATATATGTAGTAAGTACAACAGCCAGTTTCCGGGGTGGGAAGTGCCTCGTCTGGCTCACTCACCGCTGAACTGTCGCGCCTTGGCAGCGGCGGCGGCCACGGAGGAGCCGCTACCCCCCAGGGGCTGCTGCTTCTTCAGGGCCTCGTGCTCGCCGCGTAGCACATTGAGCTCCTGCTCCAGCTCCTTGACACTACAAAGCAAATAAATGCAATTGAATTAGTTTTATGCATAGTTTTAGGGTTTTAGGATCAACCAACCGCATCTCCTCCTTGGCCAGCTTGGCCAATAGCGCTTTGCGTTCCAGCTCCATGGACTGGGTCTGCTTCTCCAGCTCCTCCTCCATGCGCAGCGACTTTTTGCTCTCCTCCTCCAGTCCCTCGGCTATGGTGTCCGAGCGCTGCTTCTCCTCCGCCAGGATTTGGGCCAAGTCCTCAGAGCGTTTTCCTACGAGTAAGTGAGATTATTATTTAATGAAGAACTGGACGCAGTGAGCCTTATAGACCTACCTTCTTCAATGTACTTCATCAAGATTTTCTTGCGCTCAGCAATCAGCAGCAGCACGATCTGCTTTTGCCTGTTGCGCTCGTACTCCAGCGTCTCCTGCAGCTTCTTTAGGTCCTTCTCCATCTTGGCCACCTGGGCCCGCTCCTCCTCGAGGTCCTGCTTCAGCTTGGTGCGCTCCATCTCCAGGCCGTAGGTAATATCATCGCCCTGCGCCGTATCGTGTTCGTGCTTCCGCTTCTCCTCCTCCAGCTCCTGCAGCATGCGCTGGTTGTTCTCCAGCGACTCGGTCAGAATGTTTACCATGCGCACGTGCGTGGCCCGCTGCTTGCTGACCATCTGATACTGCTGCTCCATCTGCTGCTCAATGATCTGGCGCACCTCCATCTCGGCCTGTGCCGCCTGAGTGGAGGATTCCCTGGAAATGAGATTGCCATTCAGGGCGATCTTGTCCCGGAAGATGGCCGCGTAAGGATCGTTTGGCTGTAGTCGCTTGGTGCGCAGCTGGGCGATGAGCTGCTTCACCCGCTCGTTCCTCAAGGCAGCGATGCAGACATCCCGCGCCTGCAGCTCTCCCTCCAGATAGTACAGCATCTTCACCAGCTCGCTGTGCGGCAGCTCGGACCGTGTGCGTCCATTGCTTGTCGCCGGCGGTAGCTTGTGCACCACTCCCGGACCGGGCTTCATCGTTTGGAACTCATGGTTGGCGCTAACAGTGTCGCTGCCCGAAGCGGATCCCGAGCAGTTCTCAATACCATATTCCGCATCCGGCGCAGTGCCACCCGCAAACCGGGCCGTGCTCCCCTCTTCCGCGAACGTCTCCGCGGCAGCGCTATTGGAGTTCTGCTCCATTCTCCCGACACCCGACTCCTCTCTTCGCACCTCACAGCATACACAGCGGTGCGTCGCAGTTCGCTTCCACTGCCCGCTGCTCGCAAATTGCACGAGATTCGCGGACTTTGCGTTAATTCACTTCAAGTGCGGGCTTGGTTCTAGCCACCGAATCAGGCCAGCTTCATTTTCGATTATTGTATTGGCCGGGAGGAATTGACTCAAGGAATTCTTTGTTAATTTCTCACCGAGAAAAATTACTTTGTGGATACTTTGCGGCGGCGTTGCCAACTCGCTGCAAAAGGTGTAGCGCACGGTAGAGCTGGAACAACAATCGATGCTGTATCGATAGCTGAATTTATAAATATTCGATATCTTTCCCAGCAAGAATTCTAGAATCAAATTTAATTTAAAGGTTTTATAGCATCGACAAAAAAATCATATCTAAAATAAAAAATTAAGGATTTGTCCCATAAAATCTGAGAAATCGAACCAATAATAATGAACCATAATAATGAAAATCCTGAAAATCTCTAAAATATAAACACATCTATAAACAATTTCATACATTTTATTATTTCTTAAAAACAAAAGGCTTTGTGGTGTTGTAGGCCAGGGAATTTCTAATGTGCTTTCCCACCAACCGATCCGCAAGGGGTATTAAAGCCGGTTCTCGCGTATATATGCCAGCCGCCTGCGGTGTCCACACCCGGAGGCGGCACTCTGAGTGCTCGGGCAGGAGCAAGCCCATCCAGCCCGCAGAACTGAGTGTAATATCACAGTCTAGTCTTCCTTCGCTTTCACCTTCGTTTTGCACCACAATATCGCCGTCCTTGCACTGTAGTCCCGGCCAACGTTTCAATCGGGCATCTAAATCCTCTTTGCCGGCCATGGGAACGCCCAGGAAAGGTGTGCCTAGATAGCGTTTGTACACATTTTCCGCCTCCTGGGTGTCAGCTATCATAATGGGAAGGTGGGCCGAGGCAAACACAAAGACCTTAAGCCAGTCGAACTGCTTCTTAAAGCTGGATATCTCAAGCAGATCAAGGCGCGCCAAGCCTCCGAGCAGGATGCTCATTTGGGGACGTAGGCGAAAAGCTCTCGGTCGGATCATTGTTGCCGGCTGCAGCTTTGTCAGCTCCTCGGGGGTAAGCAGCGGCGTCAGTTGATCTGGCTGCATTACCCCGGGCGTATCGTAGACCCAACGCGCCTCCTTGTACTCCTTTTGACGTTCGTTCAGGGTGGTTATGGGCCGCGTCCCACTGGCCATGGCAAAGGCATCGCTGAGATCGTCGCGTCGATCAAAGGTGCGTCCCACGGATGCTGCTGGCTGTGCTGCCATGGCAGCTCCCGTTTTCCTGGCCTCTTGTAGTCGCTGCTTATCAATCGCGGCCCTCTCACCCCGCTCGGCTACCAATCTCTTGAAACGCAGGTAAATGCGATCATTGGATGGCCGCAGAATGGGGAACCGCAGCAGCTTGAGAGTGGTTCCCGGCCAGGGACAAGTCGTGGCCTTTCGCACCAGATCACTCGCCTCCGGTCGGCAATAGTCAGAGTTGAGCAGGATGTTGAACAGCGAGCTCTTGCCCACATTGGTGCAGCCCAGCAAATAGACGTCGCCCTTGTAGGCCCAATTCTTGTGCAGCTGCGTGATCAGCTCCTCGATCCCATAGCCGGTCTTGGCGGATATTAGGCTGACACTCTTGATATTCATCCCATCGCCACCGCCGTGCTTGATGAACTCCCCCTGCAGAGATGTCTTCACGTGCTGCAGATAGGTGTTGGAGTCGCGAGGCAGGAGATCCACTTTGTTGCCCACCAGGAAGACAGGACGTTTGGTGCCCAGCACGTGCTGCATGCTCGGCCAGATGGAGCTGGGGAAGTCCAGGAGGTCCACCAACACGATGGCCAGCGCGAATTTGTCCTGAATACGCGATATCGTGTCCACATATGTCGAAGGTGCGACCTCCACGTCCAAGGCAATGTTATAGTGATGCAGGAAATGACAACGCTTGCACACGATGGTCTTTAGCTCCACCTCTGTCCTTCCCCGGAAGATTTCACTCGGTATGTAACCGGGCAGGGATTCGCTGGAGCAATGTAAGTGGGCACCGCATCCGCTGCAGGGAACATTTGAGGCGGGAACTGCAGGATCAGGAGTGCCTTGCTTGTCATCCGCCTCATCCTTTGCTCCCTGGTAGAACTCGTAGTCGTCCATCCAGTCCTCCGGCAGAGGAGTAACCTCAGGAACCGAAAAAGACGGATTTGATTTCACCTCCAAAACGGAGCTGTAATAAACGTGCTCGTGCTCCTTGTACCTCTCCCTGGCGAGCATCCACGCCTTCTGCCTCGAGCTCTGCCTAGCATCGGCGGCCGTGTTTTGCAGTCTGGCGCATTGTTTATTAACATTTTTATTAAAAAATTTATGTAAACGCAAAGACCGCAACATTTTATAAGAACACCCGGACTAAGCGACACTCGATAATTCAAGAACATTCGATAGTATCGATAATATATATACCGCGAAAAGGGGAAGTTCGACTATCTGACGATCCCTGTCGCTATAGATCTAAAAATCAGGTGAATTTGTCAAAGGAATGTATCTATCTTTAAAGATTTGATAAGCTTAGCGCGCCTCTGCTATAAAAATCAAGACCAAAACTTTATAGCAGTTGTAACATTGGAAACAGTGCTGCAAACCATCAGACTAATTTAGTTATCCATTACTGCTTGCACACAGACAAAAGTTGCCCGTTGCAGTGCTGGTAACCATACGGCGGCAGTGTTGCAAAGCGACGGACACACACAAAAGAAACTCATCAGAAAGAGAAAAAAGAAAGCCACTGGTAGTTTCCAACACTAGAGACCGCTTCCAGGTGAATGCCAAACAAATCGATTTCAATCAGTGTTCCCAGATCAGGGGTTTTCCCCCTAGATTTGGGGGTTTGTGCAAATTCTCGTTAGAGATAACAAAAATAGGCTATTTTTAAAAAATAGCTATTTAGCTCGATTTTCATCGACATCGAAGTTTCGACCCAAAACTATATGTATGGGGACCTATGTTAATCTCGTGCAGAACACACCCTGGAGCTGTCCAAGATGCCCTGGATGCAGGAGACCGCCGACCGAGTACAACACCAAGGAGCAGGCCTAGGTCGGGAAAAGCCCACCAACCACGAGGATCAATCGATTTCAATGAAACTGATAAATTCTACATGTAAAAAGTAAAATATACATGTAAAATGCGTGCATATATGCGATAGTTTTTCCATCCTGGTTGGTGTTGAAACCCGATATAATGGTTTGCCACTCGACTAAAAACAGAATTTCGATTTTCGATAAATCTATAAAAATGACGTCACTTTTATCGATCTATCGATTGCTCTAAAATCGATAGATATATTTATCGATTAAAAACTATCGCAGCGAAACGCCATTGGATTTTTTAGAGGATCGACTGTTTTAAATTTTTTAGGGGGAAAGCAAAACTTGTATCTGGCAACACTGAGCGAGAGAAAGCAGAGGAGTCGAAAGTGCGGGACAAGAAAGCGTGTATGTATTAAAACTGAAACAAAAAGATATAGAGAAAACGTGCCCACGGCGCAATTAGCGTGCTCCTGCGGCCGAGGCGTGCCATTTACGCATTGGTAAAAGTACAGAGTGCACGCCGAGTAAAGTAAAATGATTAGGAAAGTGTGGAAAAAAGACACAAGTGTATGTGAACGGCGGCTGTATGTGTGAGTGACGTGACTGTATGCGTGCTGTGCTGCTGCTGGTGCTGCGTGTATACGAAATAAAAAGTAACGCGGAGCGCGACCTAATTTTACAAACATATTACAATAATATTTGCATAAACAACGGCGGAGCAATTAAACTGTGTCCAGGCAGGAACGCCAAGTACAATAAGCAATAGTTCCCGTTGCTCCCGCTGCCTCTGTTATTGTCCTCTCCGCTGCATGCCACGAAGAGTTGCCGCCGCCATTGTCTAGGCTCTCGCACACATTTCCCCCGAGTGTAGTTCTTGCCGACATACGGGTTGAGTAATCCAATAACAACAACAACGGCTTCGGCAGCAGCGGCGGCGGCTCAAATTGTAAGAGTGTTGCAACTTTCGTTCGAACTCGTTTCGAATTGTTGTTGTCGCTCACTCACTTACTCACGGCCTCACTCGCTCCTTTCGTACATTCTGTTGTTGTCTGGGAGACTTACCAAAAAAAAAACTGGTTGTATTCAAGAAGCAAAGCTGAGGAAAGTACGTTCGCTCGATGCAATTTCTTAATGGGGGAAAAATCAATAGTTCGGAAATTAGACAACTTTCCACCTCCACTCTTATGCCCCGCGTCGCGCCGCACAGCGAAATGCACTCGGCCTAGAAGAAGCTTCAGATAACCCCGGGCGCAAGTGCAAGCGAGATAGTTGCCGCCTCCCCACACACACATTCTCGTTCCGTTGAAATTTCCAGCGATGTCTGCTCTTCGTCGTCATCGTTGTTGTTGTTGTAATGTAATTGCGAAATCATAACGGCAGTTGAAAGTTGAGAGCGCTTAGCCAAGTATTCGCGCTAGTGTGTGTGTTTGAGAGTGAGCGCCTGCATAAGTTAAGCTCTGGTGAACTCTGAATGCTCTTCTCTCCGCCTACACACATCAGCCGGGCCACCAGTGTAGCGCATATGTGTGTCGCGTCAACAACAAGAGGAAAAACACATGTTGTCCGCACAGTGGGATGGAGCTGGTGCAGGCGGAACACAAATAACTAATGGAAGTGAAGTGCCAATGAGTAGTGATTCCTCAATGCAGCCGCCATCTTGGGGATGCGTTTGTGAAAGTATCAGAATGAATAGCTAAAAATACTCTGCAGCAGCTGCAACAGAGATAGATATGTAGATCTATCTGCCGTTCTGAGCCACTGTGCGCGAGCGTGTGAGTGAGAGACTCAAATTCAAATAAGCAAAGCGAATTACTGAAAATGCAGAAATCGCCTTGAAAAGTGAAAGGCATTCGACTGAGCGAGCGCGAGTCTCGTCGTCTTTGATATTATTTTTGCCTTTTTGCTTAACCTTTGCGGGCAGCTGGCTTTTTGTTGTTGTTGTTGTTTCTGGCTGGCGCTGGCTCAGCACTTTGACATTTTCCAAAACACTCACACAGATGCGCCGGGCATTCCAACTACGAAAAGCCCATTTCCATTACACTGCCGCTGCACATGCGCCCATCGCTTTTATATTGAGAATATATTTTTGGCTGTGACTCGTCGTTAGACTGCGCTCTTTCGCAATTCTCCTTGGAGCTGCTCTCTGGCAGCATCGTTGCTAATTTCGCCAAGATTGCCGTTAACGTTGTTTATATTTCCCTTGCAGAGTGCAGAAACCAGACTGAATCGAGCTGAACTGTGAATTAAGCGCCCATCTAACGGTGAACCTTTCGGCCACGCCTCCAAATTAACCAGAGCCCTGCCCTGCAATTAATCCCGCAGCGCGCCCCCACCAACCAACACAAGCTTCTTCATGATGTCGTCGGATCAACAGTTCTTTCTGAAATGGAACGATTTTCAAACGAATATGGTGACCTCGTTCCGTCACTTGCGCGATGAGAAGAGCTTCACAGATGTAAGTACAAGAACCCGAAATTCCGTATGAGAACCTTCGCGAACCTTCCAATAAAAGGAAAGCCCCCTTTCAAAAACACACCAAGTTACAGTCGAACCTCTCTAACTGGAACACAGTTAGAAATGCATAACTGATGAGTGAGAATTCTCCAATTCGACTCATCTACTTTCTGAATGTGTATATAAAAAACGCAAAATAATACTGAAATATTAAGTTAAACAAGTTTCAACTGTTTAAGGTTCGACTGTAACTGACCATTCACGGACGAGCTGCGGCGTATTCTGTTGCTCTTGGCAGCGATTAGCTCTTGGCCGCCCCCTTCCGGAGGTCAAACACCAGCTTAGCTCGGCTTGCTCTGTCTGTCTGTCTACCTGGCCTCCTCACACTCTTTCATTTCTATCTGCTTTTCTTCTACCTGATTTCTTTGTTCTTGTTCGTGCTGTGCGTTTTTCTTTGTTCTTCGCATTGTTTGTTTTTGGGGAAAATGTTGAACGGATTTAACTCTCAATGAATTTTTGATTACAGGTAACACTCGCCTGCGAGGGCCAAACCTGCAAAGCACACAAAATGGTGCTTTCCGCTTGCAGTCCATACTTCAAAGCGCTACTAGAGGTAAGGTTCTATTGCCACGCAAGTAAACTTAAACTAACCAAGTCATTTGCAGGAGAACCCATCGAAACACCCGATCATCATCCTGAAAGATGTCTCCTACATTCACCTACAGGCTATACTGGAGTTCATGTACGCCGGCGAGGTGAATGTGTCCCAGGAACAGTTGCCAGCATTTCTAAAGACCGCCGATCGCCTCAAAGTGAAAGGCCTGGCAGAGACACCCAGTTCAATAAAGCGGGAGGGTTGATATTGGTATTAAACAATAAAACAAAACAAAACAAAAAATACATAAAACACAACAAAAAAAGAAACAAAAACAAAAAACAACTATAAGAAACGTATAATGTATGCAAGAAGAAAACAAAATTCCAACGAGAAGAGAAAGAAAAACATAATGAGGACATTTGATATACAACAAAGTACACTAGGAAGAACAACATAAAACCACACACTAAGCTGACAGATAGAAATGATTAGCCTGTAAAGAAACAATGGTGGCGGTGGCCAAGTCCGCTTGGCTCCACCTGCCCGATCCCGCACCACCACCTCCACCCACTCATTCACATGACCTTACAATTTGCAAAACCGACGCCCCACTGAACCCTGATTTGAATTGTGTATTCGTTTAGTTTCTGCATAAAATAGTTTGTAATATATTATTAACAATTACAAGAAAACAAAGGAGAAAAACACATCCACTCTGTATAAAAGCAACGATTATGGACAGCCCTGACAAAGCAAAGCAAAGCAAAAACAAACAAGTAAGAAAGCGCACTTTTGTAAAGTAATTAAAAAAGGATTCATTAAAAATATATAAAGATAATTATAAATATAGTGTGAAATGTGCAAGTAGAAGGATAAAGAGCCGGACCGGGCGCGAATATTGCAACACATTCGGTTAGTTTATAAGCCACTAACTAACTACCCCCAGACATGCCACGCCCCCAGAAACAAACACAGACACACACACACTGCAAACTCATTTTCCAAGCAACAAACACGCATCCTTCATCTACACTTAAAGAATAAACAAATAGAAACAAATGCAAAGTTGTACTTTAATTTTTTGTGTGGTCTTTTCAAAAATACTTCTAATATAAACGAGATATATTTTAATAACAAACACACCAGAAAACGCTAAGAGTTTACTCAGCCGAGCGTTCAATAACGCGAAGCTATCAATTCTACTTAGTTTAAAACCAAGAAAATAAGGCAGAACGATAGAGCGAAAAGTAAAAGATAAAAACGAGTAAAAGGAAAGAATTATACTTGAATATTATTACATAAAGTAAAATATTTATATGTATGTATATGTATACATGTGAGCATAGATTTAAAAACTACGGTAAATAAACAGAATAATTAAAAAGAAAAAAACAATTTGCATCTTATTGTTTTTAATGGAATCTCTCCGCATTTATTTCTATGGTACTCCGTAACATACTCATCCATCTATCTCCATTAGATCTCATCGCACTCGTACTCCTCTGTGTACAGCAGTTCCGATTACAAATTAACAAAAATATGTTCGCTTACGATAAATTACACTAATATTTGATATATTGCCGGATGTATCGATCTCGCTAGCCGCCGCCTACCGTAGTGGACTTGGGATCTAGGTTCACATTACGCTACAGTTCTTAGTTGTTGAAACAGTACGCGTTGCGCGTATTCAGTTCGAATGGATCGGTGCGCATCTTCTGCTGATTATCCTCCACATATCGCGTCACATCCGCCACCAGGTTGGGTCGCTCCTCGGCACTGGCGGCGCACGGCGACCAGATCTTAATGTCGTGATCGATGCCACTGGTGGCTACCATGCAGATGCTCGGATGAGGCTGCACGCAATTGACAATGGCACTGTCCGCCCGATAAACTGCACGGATTTTGCCCGTATCACCCTCCCAAATGTAGAAGTTGCCATCATCGGAGCCGGCGGCGATGAACTCACCGTGGCTGCCCAGATAGTTGGCCTCCTTAATATCCGTTGTGATGTTGCAATGGCCCACATATCGCTGCATGTAGTCCTTGGCCGTTGAACGTAGATCGTATTCGGAGTCTGAGAGCCGCATGTAGCGGAACCCATCCTCCATGGGCACCGGCTCTGGTTCCGGTGGCTCGGTGTTCTGCGACTGCCGGCGGTTTTCCTTAATGTCCTTGTTTAGCATCAGCACGCCGTGATTGTTGGCAAAGGTGGGAAACCGCTGGATAAGCGCCTGCAGACATTTATCCGCGTCCTGGGGACGATGCAGCTCCAGCAGAGCCCTTGCCAGTCGAAAGTGAGCCTTTACATAGCCTGGATCCAGGCGCAGAGCCTCGTGGCAATCCCTCAGAGCTGCATATATATCCCCGAACCAGCCACGGCGCATCAGAGCTGTGGCTCTGTTCAGATATAACACCTCTCCCTGGGGGTATTTGGCCAAAGCCGCTGAATACGCATCAATGGCGGCCACCAGCTTGCCGTTCTCCAGAAACTCGTTGCCCTGCTTCTTGTGCACCTCTATGCTGGAGGGCAGGCTACGGCTTTTGTGGGGCGCTTTCACCTGCTCCACCTCAACCTCCTCTTCGTGGGCGACGGGCGATGTGAACGCAGGCAATTCATAGAAAACCGGAGGCGCAGCACTGTTCAGATCGTAGCGGTAGATGTGCTCGCAGCCCATGTTGACCAGCAGCTCCGTGCCGTTGCCGTTGAATGTGAGATAAGTGATGGCCCGCGACTCGTGGACAATGTTCCGTGTGATGTTCTTCACAATCTGCCCGGGAGCGTAGTAGGTCACACAAGCCGAGAGATCTGAAAGGAAGGGAAAGGAGGATCAGGCTGGGATCAGTTAGTAGTAATTAGATACCAACCATTCCCGCTGCTGGAGGGCAGCTTGCGCCGATCGTAGACACGGGCAAAGGGATCATTCGCGCCCACGGCCAAGTATTCCGTTCGCATAGGATTTATGGCCAGGCACTTGGCCTCCGTGGTGCCGTCCACCTGATTGCCCAGCCGAAGAAGCCGCACGCCGTTGCCGTCCTCCGGACGACAGTGGTGGGGCTCCCGCATGTCCAGCTGCAGGATACACCCATCCTCTCCCGCCGACCAGAAGATGTAAGGCGAGTCCTGGGCGGTGGCCAGCCGCTTGGCCCGCATCAGGTGGCAGTTGCAGGAAAAGAGCGTTTCGTTGGAGTGATTGATGTCGTACACGTAGATGAATTTGTCCGCCGCACAGGTCGCCACGATGTTGTTGTTGTGCTTGGGCAGGAACTTCACCGAAAACATGTTGCCCAGGTGCTTGGTGCTGATTACATGGACGCGCTTCTTCCGAAACGGGTCCCAGATCATCACACGAAAGTCGTCGGATCCGGAGGCCAGCCAGAGCCCGTCCGTCGTCCATTCCAGGCAATTGACGCATCCCTCGTGACCTGTGAGCAGCGCCTCCTGCTCGAGCCTGTCCACGTAGGCGGGTGAGGCCAGGAGACGCCGGCGGAGCAGCTCGTCCAGCTCATAGCCGTACTGCTGTCGCTGCCAGTGCAGCGCGGAGGTGTTCAAGGGCGTCTGCTGGCGCTGATAGCGCGAACTAGAGTACTTTACGCGATACAGTTCATCGCTCGACATTATCTCCGAGTGCTGTGGATAGGATTATGACACTTGTTTTTGTTTGTTTTCCTCTCGCTATCCGTTTAATTCATTTTTGCATTCGTACTCCCCGCAGTCCCTGCCCGCTCCACCGTCGACAGTTGTTGACACCTGGGTGCAGTGCTGCCGATTTAGCTATTTTGTAGCTGATTTAAGCTACTTTCTAGATGTTTTCTAGCTTTTTTATGACCGCAGATTTGAGTAATTGGATTTTTTCGAAATACTTCCAGTTTTCAATGTACGCATTTTTTGGAAGTAAATCTAAATAGAACATTTGAAAGCTATTCAAAAATGTAATTTCTTTAAACATTTAGCACTTATGGCAAAGCAACACATGTTATAACATAAAAATCTAAAAAGACAACCATTTCTATGGCTTTTGCATTGCATTCCCATGTAGAAATAATCCAAATTTGTGTATTTTGTTTCGATTCTTTTATTTTCCGTCGATTAACTGCGATTTTTAATCGCATGCATCATATGGTTCAACATTCGATTAATGCATCACTAACGATGCAATCGATAGGTTGCCATCAATGTTTTGCCAGCTCTAATAAACTAAAGAAAACGAAAAAGATTGATTAATTCCGGACGACGCGACGGGGCAGAAAAGTGACATGTCCAACGAAAAAGAGGACGAGTGCGACAAGCACAAGCAGCAGGCGGAGGTGGAGGCCAAGTCGACGTCCAGCGACGATTCGGACGAGTACCAGTCGGCCGGTGAGGGCGAGGATGGCGAAGGTGGCAACGGTGATCCCCCTGCAGAGCGCCCACAGACGCACGCACACCTGTGCGCGGCAGCAACCACACCTGCGGGAGCCAGCGATAGCACTAGCACCACAACCACCACCACCACAAAACCAACAGCAGCAGCAGCGGCGGCACCTCCCTTGGTCACAGTGAACGAGCCCTTGGATTATCCGATGCATCAGAGCGTGTTCGAGGACGACATCAAGTCGCTGCAACGTCGCCTGCTAATAAGTACGGCGCAGGACGAGGTGGGGCGGAAGGACAAGCACGGAAACACACCGCTCCACCTGGCCGTGATGCTGGGCAGGAAGCATGCCGTGCGCCTGTTGCTGGCCCACAACGCCCCCGTGAAGATCAAGAACAACGAGGGCTGGTCCCCGCTGTCCGAGGCCATTAGTTACGGCGACCGCCAGACCATCACACAGGTGCTGCGCATGCTCAAGCTGCAGTCCCGCGAACACATGGAGGGCCGCCGGGAGAAGCTAGTGAACGCCCTGCGCCAAATGCAGGACTTTTACATGGAGTTCAAGTGGGACTTTCAGTCCTGGCTGCCGCTCGTCTCCCGCATCCTGCCCTCGGACATTTGCCGGCTGTACAAGTCGGGTGCCTCGATCCGGCTAGACACGACACTGGTGGACTTCAACGATATGCGTTGGGAGCGCGGCGACATCTCGTTCCTGTTCCGCGGCGAAGCCCCGCCCAGGGACTCGCTGGTGCTGCTGGACAACGAGCAGGAGTGCTTCCAGCGGCTGCGCTACGAGGAGTCCGACATGGAGGACGAGGTCGATGTCCTCATGTCCACCGACATCCTGGCCACCCAGATGTCCACCAAGACGATACAGTTCGCGCGGGCTCAGCGCGGCTGGATATTCCGCGCCAATCGCAAGGAGCTGATTGGCGGACAGTATCAGTGCGAGATCTACACAATCCAGGGCCTGATCCTCAAGCAGCGCAAGCGGCGCGAACACCTGTCACACGAGGATCTGCAAAAGAATCGGGCCATTGTCGAGACAATCACCAAGGGCGGCAGCACCGGCAACCATCAGCCGGATGGTCGGCGCTCCAGCCTCAATAGCCAGCACACAGCCACTCCGCCCGAAACCAATACGCCGACGGCACCGAATGGCATCACACTGCCGGAGCTGCCGCGTCGCAGCTCCCTGCAGGCACCGCCGGCCACCACGGTCACCTGGCAGCAGTATCTGGACGCGGAAGTGGGCAAGTGTCCGCAGCTGGGCAGGCCGCCCGTCCACAAGCAGTCGAACAAGACGCTGCGTGCCACGGTGGCAATGAGTAAGGACTTTCCGCTCAGCGTGGAAATGCTGCTGGACGTCTTGGAGGTGGTGGCGCCGCTAAAGCACATCAACAAGCTGCGCGAGTTCGTCACGCTCAAGCTGCCGACGGGCTTTCCAGTGAAGATCGAGATCCCAGTGCTGCACACAGTCACCGCGAAGGTGACGTTCCAGAAGTTTGAGTTTCGCGACAACATCCCCGCCAAGATGTTTCAGATACCGTCACACTACTGGGAGGATGTGCGACGCTTTCAGGACTTATGACCAGGCGACGGTGAAGCCTCCGCCGCCGCCCCCAAGGCCAAAACCCCATCCGGATCGAGCGTCCATGTCGACTTGAATCGCAATGCGCCGCCGCCACCGTCGCCCTCCGTTGCGGAGTTCGATTGAAGAGGCACGCATCCCCGTGGCCGCCCCGAATTTCTGCCTGCCTGCCTCTGCCCCGCCCTCTAAATTGTGTCAGCTCGTGTGAGTCGGACTCAGCGTCGACGGGCTATGTGTTTTGTGTATGTATATGTTTAAGAGAAAACCCCAGCAAAACCCCAAACACAAAAAATTGCAATTTTCAACTTGTAGAGCAGATGGTATTTATTTTAAACCAAATAAGATAGGTTTTGTCGCTAATGGATTTGCTTTGCTGCAAATTTTTCAATTAGAATGTGACACGCTCTGAAAATTGCAATTTTAGCTTACTTTTTTGTTGTATGTATATGTAACTGTAATTGTTTATAACTTGTAACATGCCCCGTGTTTCCCTAGGGGTAATATTACGTATTATTTCATAGTATTTATTTGTTAGATGCATCAACATTCTGACCCTACACACACTCGAGTGTGAATCACTTCGTGGAAGTAGTGTTTGTCTCAAAAAAAAAAAAAGAAACAGCTGCCCCTGATGAAAACCAGAAAGTTCTATTTTCCCCGATTATTGCCTTTGCTATCTGCCGGTAATCGCGGTAAAAATAAATGTCCAATGAAGAAGAAGGCTGGCGATATGACACACACAACACACAAATAACATAACACAATCAAAAAGGTAGTAAGTCGAATGATCCGATTCCGATAATGTTGTCCAAGAATCGGATTGTTTCCACTCACTCACACCTCGTTTATCATCGTATTTATATTGTGTACCATCCCCCTTTCCGTGTTTAGTGCAATTTTCATATGTATTTTTAAGGTAAACTAAGGTTGCCGGAAGTCTATTTTCGGCCCCACCACGTCCACGTCCCTATCTGCATGCCGCGCTTAGATTGTACTTCGTCTGCTGCCTATTTCCTACAACAATTATTTCCTAATAGCCTAGAAGTACTTTAAAGTAAAAACAGCTTCACAAATCAATTAAAACAAATATATGTATACATATGTGTATGTAGCTCGATTTTAGCCAATTATTTAAACCGTAAATTAGCGTCTGTACTTTGTATTTGTTAATCAACAAAAGCAGAGATTTTGCTTTGCTGTGATTTCCCCCCAAAAATTGTTTACTTTTATCCCTTTTGCCAGACATGCATTAATTATGTATTTATGTACAAAACTGCCATTTATTTTGTTCTTTCGGGCACAACTTTAGTTCTTTGTGTAGAATTTCAACAAATAAACAAATAATAAATACAAGACAAGGCGATAATCAAAGGAAAAAAGCCCCATAAGTCCTATATATTTTTAGTAAACTCTGTAATCCTAGATCCTCACAAGAAATCTGCTTAGCAACGGATGGATGTATAAGCAAAACCGATATATATAAACATATATTTTATAAGTTAAGGGCAAAATCAATTGAAATATAATATATATATTTATACATGGCCACCACCACCCTAAATGTAATTGAACCCCGGAGCATTTGTATGAGCTCTAAAAAATAAATATATAAACACACACATCCTGCTGTAAAATGTGCAAACCCAAGAACCTAAATGCGTTTTTGTTTTTATTTGTAAACAAAGCGGGGGGATTCGATTTCAAATGGCGCGCCCGCTGCATGGGTGCCTTGCCCAACACTGGTGTGTGCGTGGGAGTCATCTTACCTGGTGCGTTTACCAGCACTGCAATCAGCTGCTTGACTCACAATCTGGAAAATCTACGCACAAATTGAGACAAAGTTTGGTTTAAAATCGAATCTAGAGCCCGTATCACCGCCCCAAGATGATTGTCTCGCGCCTGGCCCTCCCTCTCAACATGGCCCTGCATCGGATCTCGCGCAAGGTGGCGGAGAACCCCAGCAACCTCAACATCCTGCGCCGCCACATGTCGGGCGTCTACTTTCGTAGCGGAGCCATTAGGCCCAAGCCAGACGAGATGCCCTTCGGCCTGCTCGCCATCTTCTGTGCCGTCATCCCGGGTCTCTTTGTGGGCGCCACCATCAGCAAGAATGTGGCTAACTTCCTCGAGGAGAACGATCTCTTTGTGCCCTCGGATGACGACGACGACGAGGACTAAGAAGCCCCTCTGAGCTGTGCCAACCTTGATGTGGAAGGGAGTGCGTCCTAGTCGGGCTGAATGTGTTAGCTTGCAGTCGAACGAAGAACAAGCGGCCAAAAGTCTATTCATCTATTTATTAGCCCCCCATTTTGCTATGTAAATCTTTACTCTTAAGATCTTTAATGTTCTGGCATTTCATACCTGCTTTTGTGTGAATTTTGTAAAGTCCCGCTTCGTAACTTTTGTCTTAATGATTTTTCAAGAATGTTATCTATGCCCGATGATAAGCTGACGAATGTTACTAGAATTAAATAAAGTTTATTCGATTATGCTAAATACGTTCGCCCTGAAGTCTTTCAATTATATAAATGCCGCCCAGCTGGACCATACCTATCGCCGGATTTTAGATATATTATCTGAATATATATAAACTACTAAAAATATGTTGTCAAATATTCAGTAACAAATATTAGTTAATGCGTTGGTGGTGGTAAGGGAAAACTAATTTGATGTGTGCAGCGAGCATTTTGGCCCTATAAAATATATATATCTTATCAGCATAACCAAACTAGGAAATATAGTCTGTATGCTTCCAGGGATCTACTCGTTTAGTTTGAATAAGCCCAACTGATTAGAAATTGGATAGGAGAAACAGGGCAAGATCAAAATCTTGTATTTATGGCTTGGGTTTCCGCTAGAATTCCCAAATGGGTCTAGTCGCAACTTAATAATGAAGTCCGTGAGCTACTGACGAGATCTAGAATCATATTTAGCTCGTCATTCCGTGTTTATACCCGATACCCGTAGGATACAAGGGTATTATAAGTTAGTGCCAACCGAAAATGTATGTAACAGGCAGAAGGA
>JAEIIF010054375.1:0-14894 GCA_018874455.1 Drosophila trapezifrons
TATTCTATCTTATCGCTAGACCAACGGGGAGGTCTGTTTATCCCTAGGAAGGGAAGATTCCTGAGCGCGGAAGGGGTAACACAATCCGACCGCACTATGTTTCAAAATATGATGAGATCCCTCGCAGGGGTTCAGATTACATTGCATTATTTGAGTTAGGCTCAAGTGGCCGCTATCCTTAGCGTAAGGCGCACAAGCGCTCAGCAGACTACAGCTGCATTCAGTTGTTTAAGATAAAGATTTGTATATATATGTAAAAACATCTATTTACATATATACGTGTTCATGTTTGAACCACGCACATTTTTTGGGTACCGGGTATCTTATATCTTTCATATCTCTTAAATATCTAGCGAGTCCCAATAATTAATAAACTAGTGAGAAAATAATATATATTCCGATAACTTTACCATAATTTTTGGTTTCCTTCTCATTGTGTGGCTTGAACCATTCTTGGCTTGAGCAACGGGCTACTAGCCCTCTCGCTATTCTTACACCTTACAGGGCATGTTCAAGGACAAGTCTAAGTACCCCACCCTCACCCGGATGTCCTATTGCCAGTGCCGGCTCATCCTTGTCTTCGCCAGTGTCTTCCGGCAGTTCAATTGGCGGCACGTGGCCCTTCTGGTGGACAGGTCGGAGCTCTTCTCGTGGACGGTGGGCAAGAATCTGGAGTACGGACTGCGTCAGGAGGGATTGCTGAGCTTCGTGCGCGAACTGAACGGCAACGAGGAGGAGATCTATGAGAACTATCTTAAGGATGCAAGCATGTATGCCAGAGGTAAGAATGAAGCGATATATTTACGGATCCCTTATCCTTTCATTTCCCTTGCAGTGGTTATCCTGTCAGTTCGCGGAGTCCTGGTGCGCAAATTCATGCTGGCGGCCCACAGCCTGGGCATGACCAATGGCGAGTGGGTCTTCCTGGACGTGGAGATCTTCCAGAGCGACTACTGGGGCGACAAGGGCTGGGAGATGAAGGACGAGCACGACGCCAAGGCCCGCAAAGCGTATGAGGCTCTGCTGAGAGTCAGTCTCCTGCAGCCGACCAGTCCCAAGTTCCAGGACTTTGCGGACAACGTTCGCGAGAATGCACTCTACGATTACAACTACACCTTTGGCGAAGGCGAGGAGGTCAACTTCTTCATCGGAGCCTTCTACGACGGCGTCTATCTGCTGGGGATGGCCTTGAATGAAACCCTCACTGAGGGCGGCGACATCCGGGACGGCGTGAATATCACCAGGCGGATGTGGAATCGCACCTTCGAGGGCATCACCGGCCACGTACGCATCGATGACAATGGCGACCGTGATGCGGATTACTCCATTCTAGATCTGGATCCGATTAACGGCAGATTTTCCGTGGTAGCTCATTATTCCGGAGTGCACAAGTAAGTACACAAAGTGTGCCGTACTCTTAGGTATAGGGATTACCATTATCTTTCACAGAGAATATGCTGCTGTCCATGGCAAGAAAATCCATTGGCCCGGCGGACGTGAGGAGCCACCGCCGGATGTGCCGCCATGCGGCTTTCTGGGAAACTCCCCGGGCTGCCATGGGAACGGTTAGAGACCTATGATTAGGTGTTCAGTTTCTTTATTAATGTTTGATAATTGCAGAGTCCACCATTATGTACTCCATAGTTGGCCTGGCTTTATTCTTGGGCCTCGTTTTTCTAGTTATTTGTCTGCTCCAAAAGTGAGTTATTATTATTATTTTATTATAATTATTATGTTCCTTAAATAAGCTTAATTGTTAATTGTTTTCAAAAGCTAAATTCTTTAAGACAGAAGGTTAAAAGACTCAATTTATTTATACTTATCCGTTGTAGGCAGATGAAGCTCAGCAAGGAACTGAACAATATGTCCTGGAGGGTGCGACCCGACGACGTTCTGATCGAGATGGGCGGCATGTTCGGCTCTAAGGGCGGCCTGCAGCGCCTTGATGTGGAGAACATCTCGCTGCAGCAGTTCGGAATCCACTCGGGACGCGCCTCGGTTGCCAGCTTCACCTCGCTGCCGCCGCAGGTCTACACGACCATCGGCCAGTTCAAGGGCGAGCGGGTGGCCATCAAGAAGGTGAATGTTAAGAAGGTGGAGCTGACGCCGCAGCTGCTTTGGGAGATCAAGCAGGCGCGGGACGTGAGCCACGAGAACACGGTGCGTTTTGTGGGCGCCTGCATCGATCTGCCCCGGCCCACGGTACTCATCCTCACCGAATACTGCTCGCGGGGCAGTCTTAAGGACGTGCTGGAGAACGAGGCCATCGAGCTGGACTGGAACTTCCGCATGTCACTCATCCACGACATCGTCAAGGGCATGAACTATCTGCATAACAGCGATGTGGCCGCCCACGGCAAGCTGCGATCCTGCAACTGCCTAATCGACGGACGCTTTGTGCTCAAGATCTCGGACTTCGGGCTAAGCACGCTGACCACGCCCTCGGACTTTGTTCGGGATCAGAACTACTACCTGAGTAAGTTGTTATTTAAGGGAAGCTAAGGGATGTTTTATGAAAAATCTGGAATCGTTTTAGAGCTTTTGTGGATCGCCCCGGAGCTGCTGCCGCTGACCTCCATTCCTGGCTGCTGTCCGGCCACGCAGCGCGGCGACGTCTACTCCTTCGGCATAATTCTGGAAGAGATCGTTAACCGCGGCGGGCCTTACCAGGAGGCGCGTCAGCAAATGGACGTGCATACGATACTCCACAAAGTGCGACAGTGCAGCGGATTTAGGCCGCTGATCCGGGAACGGGAGTGTCCGCCAGACCTGCTGGAACTGATGGAGAAGTGCTGGGCGGACAACCAGGAAGAGCGGCCCACCTTCTCCACGATACGCAGCAACATTCGCACAATAATGAAGTAAGTGTGTCTGAAACTCATTATTTATTTATTTATTTATTTATTTATTGTTCAATCGCAGAGGCTTCTGTGAGAACCTGATGGACGATTTACTGAACCGCATGGAGCAGTATGCCAACAATTTGGAGAGTCTCGTGGAGGAGAAGACGCGACAGCTGAGTCTGGAGAAGCAGCGCACTGAGGAGCTGCTCTACCAGATCCTGCCGCGTCCTGTGGCCCAGCAGCTGATGGCCGGCGATCTCGTCGAGCCGGAGGAGTTCAGCAGCGTGACCATCTACTTTAGTGACATTGTCGGCTTCACGGAGCTCTGTGCCCGCAGCAGCCCCATGGAAGTGGTGAACTTCCTCAACGATCTGTACAGCACCTTTGACCGGATCATTGGATTCTACGACGTGTATAAGGTGGAAACCATAGGGGATGCCTACTTGGTGGTCTCTGGACTGCCGGAGCCCAATGGGGATAAGCACGCCCGCGAGATTGCACTGATGGCACTGGACATCCTCCAGGCCGTCAGCTCCTTCAACCTGCGCCACAAGCCGGACTATAAGATCCAGATACGCATAGGGATGCACTCGGGATCCGTTTGTGCCGGAGTCGTGGGCAAGAAGATGCCACACTATTGCCTCTTCGGGGACACGGTGAATACGGCCTCGAGGATGGAGAGCACTGGTCAGCCCGGCAAGATCCACGTTTCCTCCGCCACCAAGGTTATCTTGGACAAGTTTGGTACCTTCCAGATGGAGCACCGCGGCGACGTCGAGCTCAAGGGCAAAGGCACCGTCACCACCTACTGGCTGAACAGCACCACCGAGGGTGAGGCCCGACCGCCTACACCGCAGATCTTAGCCACCGACGAGGTGCCCTTCCCCCTGCTCTTTGCCGGCATGGGAAAGTAGCGATGCTCAAGTCGATCTCCTACCAATCAGTATTATCCAAAATTTTCTCAGCTGAATTTTTTATATCTTATTGAATTCAATAAATAATTGCTTTTACTGTTTTGAATAATTAGTTCCAATCTGTGCTTATGAAAAGTCAACATTTTGTGGAGGAGATCTGTTAAAAGGGTTTATCCAAAGACCAATATAATCTCTAAGATGCCGAACGGTCATACATTTGTTTTGCAGTATGGAAGCTATTATTCTGCTGGCGATGAAAACTGCGCTCTCTCCGCTTGCACAAAGTTGAAACCGTAAAAATCTGAAAATATAATGCGGTTCTATGTGGATTATATACCGATCAAGCAAGGGAAAATCGTATGGTGTTACTTATCTTGAAGATTCTAATGTCTTTGCTTTATCTAATATATTGCGATATATTCTATTATTGTAATATTTTTAAATTTCAAATATATAAATAAGTCTTCGGTCGAAACAAAATTCAATAAAACATATTAGGAAACGCTTTCTAAGGTATTTCAAATGCATTTCCAAGAAGGCAATAGAAAAGCGCTATTTACTCGGAGCTTTTGGAAAAGCGGATATCCAGGAAAAAGCTTACTGACTGTCGAGAACCTGGATGTAATGGCGGTAGGTTTTCCAGCTCCGGCGCCATCAGCTGTTCGAGCTGAAAGCGCTATCACGCAGGGGGAGGAAATCTGTATTTGCGCATAGCCGTGGAAAAAGGAATAGGCACAAAAACAAAGTCGTGAAAATAGAAAGATAAGTGAGTCCTGTGACAGGAGGAAGTGGAATCGTAGAATGAGCATCCATCCGGAGCCGGAGGATCTGGAGGTCAAAGCGAAAACGAAATTCCCCTGCTAGCCATGTAGATGCAGTGTAGACAACCGGAAGAAGATACAGATACAGATACACACACCGCTAGAAGCATCCAACGCTAGAAGCACATCCCGTAGTCCGCCATGAAGGTGTTCCGGCTGCGTCTGGTGAAGCTAATCCTGCTGGGATTCCTGCTGGCCAACCTGGTCTTCTTCTATTACACCTGGAACACGCTGCTCTGGCGTCGCATCAGCCGAGCCCTGTCCGGTGAGTCGGTCGCAGCGCAGGACGAGCCGGAGCCTCCGAAGGCGGTAAAGTTGTCGCCGAAGGATAAGGTGCGCAATGCCAACAAGCACATCCGGAAGTCCATCACCATCGTGTTCTTTGGCCACTACAACTTCGAGCAGGACCTGCGGGCGAGCATCGATAGCATCCTGGACGTGATACCCAACATGCCCATCCTAGTGCTCCAGGAAGGAGGCGCGGACTATGCCTATCCCCCGGTGGGCTACGAGCGAAATCTGACAGCCGGCGAAGAGCACACCGTGGTGTTCCAGAGCCTGGCATTTGACGTGCGGCGCACGCATCAGGAGCTGAATCCCCTGGCCACCATCCGCACCAAGTACGCCCTTCTCATGCCGGACAGTGTGCGACTCAGCACCAAGAACCTGCTGCAGAAGATCCTGCGCGAGATCAACTCCCTGGGACAGCCGGGGCAGCCGAAGGAGCAACGCCCACCCGTACCGCCGGAGGAGATGGTACGCCGAATGGTGCTGGTCCCGTTCGCAGGCAACCTCAAGTCCTTTAGTAGCTGCGTCAGGATGCACATGGACCTGCCCAACTGGACACTGGAACTGGTGGCCACGAACGACAGTCGACGCTGTGATTTGGTAGGTGAACTGTGAAATCTCTAGTGATTATATTACTTGTAAGCTCTTGTCAGCTCTCTCTTTCTCCTTCGCTATTGCTTGTACATTGCAGGCAAAGCGTGTAAATATTTAAATCTCTTTGACACTCGGGTTTTTTTTTAAATCAGGGACCTATAATCCCTCAATATTTATGTATTATTGTTATTAAAATGTTTGATTCCCCCAACAGTTCCTTCAGAAGCACGCCATCCTACTAGATGTGGCTGCTCTGGGCGCCATGCCCGAGCCCTTCACCCTGCCCTTTCCGGAGATGCTCTACATGCAGGCCAAGATTGCCAATCTGTCGGTGAGTATGCTTCATATAGAAAGATCCTCCTTGGCCCGAGTTTAAAGACCATCCTTCCAGACCACGGTGTTCCCGCAAGCGTTCCAGGAGGGCCGCCGCCTATTCGCCTCCTTCCACACCAAGCAGCGGAGGATGGAATTGCGTCGCCGGCAGTTCCGGGAGATGTACAAAAAGCTGCAGATCAAGCGGATCGTGCGGCGGGCGTACAGGGTTCCCGGCAAGGCACAGGCGAGAGAGGTGTGGGGCCAGGGCCATGGCCTGGTGCTCGATGGCCAGTTCTCCTCGTCCAACACCTCGCTGCCCCTGATCACCGACATAGACCTGTTCGGCTGCGAACGCACCACCAAGTCCTGCATCGGGAGCGTGTACGGCGGAAGGCCGTTCTACTCCTACCTGGACAAACATACCCCACCTTGCTGTCTGGACAAGCTGCGGACCACCTTCAACCACGTGCTGGAGGAGTTCGAGAACGTGGGCATCCGCTACTGGCTGGACAATCGGGCGCTGCAGAGCGCCATCGAAACGAATCACCTATCGCCGGACGCCTACGACATTGACATTAGCTTCAATGTCCAGGACCTGGAGCGATCCAATGCGATGAAGAAGTCGCAGAACAAGCCGTATGTGGACAACGAGGGCTTCTACTGGATCAAGGCCACCGACGGCCACTACTTTCGCGTGCAGTTCTCCAAGCCAAACCAGGTGGGCGTCAACCTGCTGCCCTACGAGATCAGTGGCACGGAGGCGCGGGCCAACGGGTTCTTTGGATGGAAGGCGACTACCTTCTCGGCGGACTACCTGCATCCAATGTCCACGGTCTTGTTTTTGGGCAAGAGCGTCATGTGTCCTAATAATGTGCTCGAGTATCTGGAGGCCAAGCACATCAGAGTCAAGTCCGCTGACCTGGATGCGGACGAAGAGTGAGCTGGCCTGGACTATGTTAGGACGCAGTAAGAACCTGTAAGGAAACCATGAAAAGCTGACTATTCTGATATCTTGCTATAATTATCTTGAGATCAGTAATCATCAGTTAATACTAATCAAAATAAGGAGCTTGAGCATCTGAGGTCCTTGCTGTCGTTGAAGATCTCTCAGTCCAGCAATGATTATGTTACCTTAAGACGGATTTGACTACAGTTTAATTCAATTTTTATTTCGTTGTCCTAGCTCTGATATGATATTATACAATTTTGTGATCTTTTACATTGCCTCTAAGTTCCTTAAGTTGGTTGATAGCTAATTTTTTTAGATTTATAGAAACATAACTTGAACGTAAGACGGATGAACTACGATTCTTTTAGAACCAGCAGATCTATATGTGTAAAATATAATACATACAATCAGACTCGAGTGTTTATCTGCTGGGCTTATCAAAATATATGCTATATATATCTTCAGTTAGCTGTTATCGGGCGCAATTTAGCTGCGTACAGTGGTGGCTGCATCAGGTACCACACTTCCCTCTGGCAGCTCCCGGACCAGGGACAGTAGCTTCTCCAGCTTCCCTATCTGCAGTGTGTTCTGGTCGAGATAAAGCTGCTTCTTGGGCGGCTTGACCATCATCCGGAGGTTAGGCGACAGCTTCAGTGATGTGGTAACACCCCTGAGAGAGTTATAAAACATTAATCAAAGTTTATACCTTTTGGAAAGTTCAACTGGAACAAAGTCTAAGTCTGAATTTAGGTTACATACAAGTTGAGGATCCATATAAGATCATCTTTGATATATGATCTATGAAATTGTAAAGGTAAAGACTTACTTTTCGTCGCCCACCACGATGAAGGCAAGCTTCTCGTTGAAGGCCAGCCGGGTGAGCTTGTTCTTCCGCTTGGGCACCACTGCCTGGATGCAGATCGCCTTGTATTTGTTCACGTTCAGGTCGAAAACGTGCACCTTGCCCTCGGTGGTCACAGCGGCGAAGACAGTGCTCGAGTACGGGGCCCACTTGACATCGCCCACGGCGGCGCCCAGATCGAAAATAAACAGCGGATCTGCGCGCATGTCCTCCCAGACCTTTACCCGCCAGTCGCCGCCGCAGGACACAAAGATGTTGGAGTTGAAGCGGTTAAAGTCAATGCGGTAGACGGACATGTTGTGGGCGTTGTAGGTCATCAGGTACTTGGAGCTGAACTGCGTGCTGCACTTGTAGATGTAGCCACACTCGGTGCCCACCAGGAAGACCTAGGGGTAGGAAGAAATAGTAAGCAATAGGTTCGTAAAAGCCAGAGATTATGTACCTTATTGTCGATAGGATGGAACACCATGCAAGAGCCGCCGCTCTTCAGGCTAACCTTGGTGCCATCCGGCCCGTCCACGAGTCCGTTCTCCCGGTACAGCGTAATGATGGTGGTGACCCACAGCTTGTTCTGCATAAGGATCCAGTTGAAGACCCGTCCATCGGAGGAGACCGAGAAGAAGTTGACCTCGCCGTCGCTCATGTCCTTGCCCCATCGGATCTGCCACACGCACTCGCCGTGCTTGCAGTTGACGCCCTTGGACACGTAGAGCGGCTCCTTGCAGTCTTCGCGGAGGTTGTACACGGCCACCTTGCCGTCGTACAGCCCAATCACGGCCAGAAACGGATACGTCGGATGGATGTCGCAGCACATCACGCCGCTGTCGGTTTGGACTAGAGATCGGGATAAGGAGTTAGGAAAAAGGAGTAACTAGACTCAGAAGCGGATGCGAAACCTACTGATATAGTCCGGAAATGAGGGATTCTTGACGGTGAAGAGACACAGGTATCCCTCGTTGGTTTGCTTCATGAAATCGTCTGGGGATTAAGAAGGGATTAGCTTTACCTAACGTTTACTCTATTCCAACTTACGCGATCCAAAGCAGACGGCGAACAAGTCGTAGTAGCTGGGATTGAAGAGGATGTCGGTGACGTTCATCTTCTTGGTCTTGTCGTACTGAAACTTCCACAGGGGCAGCAGGTTGCCCTCGCCCTCCCGAAACTCGTCCGCCGGATCCTCCCAGTAGCGATAGTCATGGGCTATGTCATCGTAGATGTTCTGGTTGATCATGCGCTCGAGGATCTGCCAGCACTTGAGATACTTCTTGTTCAGCTGCTCGGCGATGGCGGACTTGTCCTTGAACTTCTTCTCGCGCATGCCTCGCTTACGGTCCTCCTTCTTGCCGCCCTCCTTCTGCTGCTCCGCGAAGTTCTCCAGGTAGGAATCATAGATGACCCACTGCAGCACATTGGCCCCGAACTGGGAGCGGGGCGGTGGAATAGTCTGGGTATCCACGCTCTGCAAAGAATGACCTAGATAATGACCTATTCTTGGGTGAGAACTAGGCAATACTTACCCTCTTCGGGTTGGAAAAGGTGAGAGCAGCCCGTTCGCAGTAGTTAAACTGATTAATTAGCTTCCGCTTCTTGGATGAAGTAGCTACTGCCCGCTGGGCACCGGCGTCTTCCTCATGTTGCTCGGCTCCTCCCTCGCCCTCGCCCTCATCACCCTCGGCGCCCTTGGCCTCCTCATCGTCCTCTTCCTCGACCTCCTCCTCATCTACGCCGGCGTCCTTAGCGCTTGAAAAATAAATATTAAAATTATGTATCAGAATAGATATAGTATTTATTTCTGAAGAGATTTCTCCCTCTTAAAAAAGCAATTTCTTCACCAAACAGCGGTGCTCATACCATGCCCCCGAGAGCCTAGAGCTATTCGGCTTCTCCCATCGACAGCACACGAAGTAACCGAGCAAGCTCTCCAAAGTCTACACAGGACTTACTTGCGGTCATCTTCGTCTTCTTCGCCTTCGCCCTCCTCTCCCTCGCCGGCCTCCGTTTCGCGCTGCTCCACCACCGTGTAGTTGGGCATGGGCAGCGGGTAGCCAATCTCATCCGACTCCTCGATCTGGCGGCGCGCCTCCTCCGAGTCCACGTGCAGCGAGTTGCCGGCAAAGGCGATCAGAGTGACGGTGTTGCCCGGCAGCGGAGCCAGGACAAACTCCCCCTCCTTGAAGCTGTAGACGACCAGGTTGCGGATCACATTCGTGTTGGTGGGCGTCAGCACCTTGGTGACCTCCTCGCCGAGCTCCGCCTCCGTGAGATCCAGCTGGTCGTCTGGCTTGAGCAGTTGGCGGGACTTCATCCAGGCATCGAAGTCATCGGCGTCGCCGCCACCGGCTCCGCCGCCTTCGACCTTGTTCTTGGACGTCCTCAGCTGGGGGAATCGAATCAACAGCATGACAAACTCAATGGACTTGTGGCAGTGTCTCGGGGGGTGTGTGGTGCGTGCAACATTCCACTGAAGGTGCCAAGAAAGAAACCAAGCTGGGAAGGAGGGTGGGAGTGCGGGCACTTACCTGGCCTTAGTCCTGGGGTGCAAGGTCTAGCTGGAATTGGGTCAGGTGAGAGGAATCATGAGAAGGGGAAACCAAGCGGTATGCGGCATGCGACTTGAAAGGAGAAACATCCGAAAATCGTATGATACATGTGGCCTTTAAGAGGGTGAATACCCCAAGGAGGCGTTACCTCGTCGCCAACGCTGCCGCTGTCGCTAGCGAGCTCCTCCGCAGGATTCCCGGTTCCTGGGGCACTCGACACCTCTGACATTGCGTTCCTAACTGGACTGAATGTGACTTGAGATGGGAGCGATCTGTCCTACTTAGCTACGACTACGAGTTTGGTTTTATATTTGAAGAAACAACTACAGATTGTATGTACATTGTATTTACAGGTTGTAGATAGGGAAATATATTGATTATTTGAATTAGATACAATCAAGCACTCGTGGTATTTACAGATCCCTAGGTCACAGTGCGTTCCAAAACCCTCAAAAGCAGTTTTTAAAGATTATTCGGGCTGAGAAGTGATTATATATACAGTGCAGTGAGTTTATATAATTTATTTGGATTCCTTTGTTTATAGTGGGAACACCACATCATAGAGATAAACTAACAACGGATTAACAATTCGTCTTATATAATGTAACTGTAGTGAGAAGAGTTTATTATAAAAATAAGTTTAAGATATATCGAGAGTTAATCGGTAAAAGAGGATCTGTGATCACAAATTGATTGCGAGAGCCGGATGGGGATATTTTTTATAGAGTTCTCTTAGTACAAATATATGTTTCTATATTTATTTTCAAAATAAAAAAAACGGATTCTGGAACTGTTTCTATTAGAGAGACTCTAAAAATTAGGCCTTCCTTTCGTTTCTTCTTTCCTCTTAATTAATTAATAAATATTTCGAGAGTTTTTTATAGGTTCATGCTGTATTTACTGATCCCCAAAACGACTTTCCTGGGGTTTTTTTTGGAACGCACTGCCCTCACACTCTCACGCACACAGTTCTACGCAGTTGGATCAGCTAAGAGTTGCTAGTGGAGATGCAATCTAATGGGCAAATACCGCCATGGCCTTGTTGGCTAGCTTCCACATCCTGGCCTAAACTCGAGGCACTTGGGGCAAGAAGAAAAATACTGAACCACCGAACTCTGAGCTCGGCTCACGGAATGTCGGAGAAAGGCTACCAGGATTCCGGCAAATGCGTCCGGCGACAGTGGCAAGGCAAGACTGAAACCAAGGAACCTGAGCCCGAGCCGAAAGAGTCGAAAGAGCCAAGACAGCCCTAGTCCTGATGACGTTCGCCACGTCAGCGGCCTCTTCAGCAAAGGAAGGCGAAAAGGCGAAAAACTTTCTGGCCTGACGTCACAACAGGATGAGGCGGAGTAAACAAATTGCAGACAACTCGATTAGCTGGTCCTGGAATGGGGAAACGGGGGATAACAGCGACACCGACCCTGACTGCCTCCGAGATGGGCTCTTTCATAAATACATGTTTATTTTGATGGCCATCTAAATGAATAAGGTGAGCCTAGGGTCGTATACGTGAGTGATTTATCGACTCCTTTATTGCGTTGGGCCTGATGAGGCTTCGACACTCACCAGCCCGGCTAGGGCCAGGCCAAATAAATTGGTAGCTGTAACCAAATTGCACGGCTCCGATCGCTCTGACTTTCCGAGTTCCGAGCTCCGTGTTCCCCTTGCTCGGGCTCTGGGCTGCGATTTTCCTTCCCGGCTTGGCACGCACATGGTAGCCATTGGGTCATGCCCACCTCCACATCCCCGGCCGGATGTGCAGGAAATTGCAAATTATGTTTCGTGACAAAGTTCCATCAAGGAGAGCTGCCTGACGGAGCCAAGCTTTCAGCCAAACTTATTAAAAAGTAAGCGCAAATAAGCGCAAAAAATTTTTAAGCACAAAAATAGACTTGTGCCGCAGTAAGGACCTCGCATCGGCATTACGTTGCCAGCCGTCGAGGCGAAAGGATGTGTGCACCGCCAGAGTATTCAGTGTGCCAGTGAGTAGGATACATACAAGGGTCCGACAAGGAAATTATGTGGCTTCAATAGTTACCTTCCCTTTGACCTGCTTGCCATCGCCCTTTCCTGGCTTTTGTGCCATGGTTCCAGCAGTTCCTGGGATTCCTTCCGAAGACAACTCTCTCTCGAGACACTTTTCCGCGTTTTATTTAATCCTTTCTCCAACAGGAAGTGAAGGTGTTTGTTATTTTCTGTCTGATTCCCTGACAGCAGCCCGAAAAGTGCCTTGCCGAGTGCGTAACTCACAGAATCGAAGCACACTAAAATGAGATTTTACGTAACCGCATGGGAAAGGACCGGGAAGTGTATTTTTTGCCTTTCCGATTACTTTGTTTGTTTCAGTTTCTATAGAAATTTGGCAATCGGCTTACGCACCAGGTTACGGTTACCATTTGCATATCGATTGGGTTTTGGGAGCGAGGCATGAGCCTTTCCAAAAGGTTAACAAAGAACTCTGAATTCTTTATCATTTCAGGGTTCGCACAAATCAATTTGTAATATTTCCATTTAATTTCTACTGAGTTTAATAGAGTTATTTATGATTTATGTAGCCGATAGTGGGCTTCCTTAACCTTTAAGAATGTGGTCACTAAATGTGTGGCTCTAGCTCTAAGGTCCCTGAGATCCGTTGTCTTTTACGGACAGACGGTCATGGCTAGATCGACTCGCCTAGTGATGCTGATCAGTATGGACACTAAGACATAATACGGTTGCACCCTAAGAGTTTAAAAGGTATAGAAAAAGGCTTTACAGAATGGAATAAGCCTACCCAAAATGTTGAAGTTATAGATTTTAACGGGAAAATAACAGAATAAATATTGTGACATAAATTAATAAACAAATAAAAGTATTTTTGGGACAGAGCCATAGTTTTTCATTATAAATGTCTATAAAATAAGCAGAACCATCAAAATGCTTTCCATTTAAAGCATTAAATTGATAATGCCATAGGCTAAGGTTAACCTAGTGGAAAACCAAAGAAGACGTCAGTGAAGAAAGCTTTATTTCATTCATACTATTTTCAACAGCTAATAAGCTCTTATTGATTTAAATAAAGTGAAATAAATTAAAGCAAACAAGCAACCCGATCCACGTTGCACTAATTTCAATACACAATAGTGGTTCGCCAAGATGCAGCGATCGCAGGTTGTCTAAACAAAGCAGCCTCATCAAGATCCAGATATTATAATGCATGCGTCGCCGGTGAGTATGGAAGTGACAGTGCGGGCAGCGGTGCCCGAAAACCAAATGACCGCGTCCGCTGCGGCGACGACGGGCGCTTTGATTGGAACGCCCCTTGTTGATGCGACGCGCATATCAATTAATTACACACGAGACAGTGTTGTGGCGGCTGTTACATTTGGCTGGGCCTCGGTGGACACCGCTTCATGCGGAATTGGGCAACATCACTCATGGGATATTACAACAGAATACCTGCGGACCGATTGCAAATCGCTGGGCAGCCGGACGCACTGCGACCGAGCCCGTGCAGTTGGCCGAATTTATTCAAATCAGTTTGATTCCGCGTGAGGAAGCGTATAGGTGTCGTCTCTGCTCGGATCATCGTCCACTTGCAATGTGCAAATACGTCTTAATTGCTGCACTGGCCGTAATGGTAAGCGGACACTGGCAATTAATCACTAATCACCGCATTAACATTGCCCTTGGCTGCACATAGTGCTCTTCGGATCGCGTGCGGGCTACGCTCCACGACCTGCCCGGGGTCTTTGACTTTGACTTCTCCAACGTGGACCTGGTGAACTTCCAGTACTTCAAGAACCTGCCCTCCCAGGATCCCCGCACTGCCGCCACCGCAAATCCGTTGCTGGAACATTTTCAGAAGAAAAAGGCGGTGCTGGACTACTTGGACCGCTTGTTCTTTGGCAACTCGCCGTTCCAGCAGGCCAGTGAGATTCCCTTCGATCCGCACTTTGGTCGCGCCTGGCGTCCGGTCTACGAGCGCAAGTTCGGTCATCGCGGCGAGCGTCTCATCGCAGCCCTGGGCTCTGGTTACTCGATCCGCCAGCTGCGTCATTTTGGTGCCATTCCGCAGGAGTTCGGCGCGCCCCACTACCCCAGCTAAGAGGGTTTAGGGCTGCTTCAGTAGCTGTATATAACTTATTTATGGAATAAACTTAGGATCAACGATAAACTTATTGACTTTTCTTGTATATTCTTAAGACCTGGGGAAGAGTGTTACAATTCCAGGAAAATGGTACAAGAATCGCTGTTTATTGACTTGACAAACCCTGACTGGCCTATATCCTCTGCCGTTCTAGCTTCGATCTCCTTTCTTGCTATTCTATTTCTTCTAGTAAATGCGGAACGTTGAAATTACTATGTACAAGACATGTGATATGTCTACTTGATTGCTGGAAGCGCTGCCCGAGAAAATGTTCCCGGGATTCAATTAGGTTATTAAAGATGATTTTGTAGAAACTGTTGTATTTACGATATAAACTTAAGCTTTAAGAGTTCAGACTCGCCGCTTCTGCGTGGAGATGTACAGGACATTGTTGCCGCGGATGAAGGCGTCGCCGTATTTGTTCTTCAGTTGTCCATTCACGTACTCCTCCGTCTGCTCTAGGCAAATGTTCATGTAGCCGTCCAGGCACGCCAGGACACCTGCGTCGGAGGAAAAAGGGAAACGTGTGTGTTATCACCCGGCTTTTTTGTTTACTTCAGCTCTGCGGCGGGCCTCACCTCGATAGTCCACGCCATTGTTCAGCTTGACGGCGACGGGGCGGCCGTGAATTTGGTTGAT
>JAEIIF010054376.1:0-21049 GCA_018874455.1 Drosophila trapezifrons
AAGCCTCTTTGTTAGTCATATTTACTATTATCGCCTCTTGGAGTTCCATCTGACTCATCATCATTTTTTTCCCGAGCTTCTGACTGCCACATTGTACTTATTGTTAAACAAATCAGCATAGTCTTTCCAAGTCCAAGTGTTAAGTTATTAGTACATGACACATGTCTTGTATGGAAGGCTTTGACATTGATTAATTTTGCTGTTCGAGGAGGAGGAGGGGCCCATAACCTGTAGCTAGCTGCTAAATGGGCCAGCACCTAATCAGTCGGCATCCTGTGCTCCTGATTCCCTATTTTGGACTGCTTCGGTTGGCCTGTTAAGTGAGTTTAGCGCCTGTCCTCCTTGGATGGTTGGGTGACTCAAACAAATGGAGCAAAAACTCAATTTCCTCGGTGGGAGAAGAACAGGGAAAGGGCATCAGGGCAAACAGGGCAACAGGGCCACAGGACAACGGAGCAACAGGCTAAAGGATGTCCCTTCGGAGGTGGTTGTAGATATGCCGATATGCTGGGGTGTTGTAATCTCCGCCCTGTTTGAAATTCAATTACAGAATATGCCAAACAACAAGCGGCGACAGCTCTTGTCCTCCTCCTCCTTCTGCTGCTCCTGGATTCCTGGATACCTCCTTCTCCGCTTCGATGGCAGGCAATGCCTTTTTGTGGTCTGTCAGTTGTTCACAGGTTCCGTTCGTTGTCACAGTGGTGAAAAAACTATCAAGTTTCGGGTTGAATATTAGAAGAAATTATAAAGGATTAAATGTATTTTATTTGTACTTTATTTTTGGAGGTTTCTACATTATTAATGTATTTATAAAAGAAAAAAACCAAAGATAAACAAAAGTTTATGTCAGGTTATGGGCCCACTGTCCGCTCCCGTCCTTAGCTTATCCCCTGTTATCCCGGACAGAGGCTGGGTGGCTGGTGGCTCCGACTCTAGACTCCACTCACTCCTGCATTCGGTGCGGGAACACATGGAATAATGCGATTCAAAGCAACTGAAATATTCAAGAGCTCTGTACCGAGCTGCGGCTCCTCCTAAAAATGTGTGTCGGTTCGCAATTTACATCTTCATGTGCTGCCTCGATTTCATTTTTATTTTTGCAAAAAAAAGTAACAGAAGGAAAGGAGGAAAAAACATGAAAATAATACGAACAAAAAGCAATCAATCGGCATTTGCCTGGGATGTCTATGAATTTTTTAACGGCCGTTTCCATCGATCGCCGCGCATCTTCTCCAGCTTCTTCCTTGGACAGAACCTAATTGAATATGCACTCACACACTCACACAGACACACATGCCGACCATTATCCTGTTTATATTTACCGTTATAAAACGTGTTTTAAATGTTTTGCGCCAACCAAAAAAAAAAAAAAAAAAAGAGAAGGAAATATTCATTCATCGACGGACGTGTGGAGAATTACAGGCAGGAGGCAACGCCACCATCAAAGCCTATTTTTTACGCCAATTTAAAAATATCTCTTCCATAAATACTGAAAGGCAGCTCCACATCATCATCATCATCTTTATCATCGTCATTGTCATCATTATCGAGAACAACTTGTGGTAGGCCTGGCCTTGACTATGATTTTCCGCCCGCCCTTTTTTCTGTTTTCATCCCCATGGATGGATTTCCCATCGATTTTCCTTCACTTTCCGCTCGCGGCGAACCTTAAAGTGAATTGATAAATATAATAATTCTGATATAGTTTTTTTTTTAGATTTTGATTACCAATTAGCAGACTTTTCTTTTTGATTTGACAAGTAAGTCTTCTCTTGACTCGGAAAAACAATATTAGGTTTTATTTGTACTCAAGAGGAGCCATAATGAGGGCCTTGACTGCCTTTATATTGAAGACTAAAGTTAAGGACTTTATTTAAGAGGCAATCGTCCTTATTGTAAAGCGCTTGGCTCTCCCTTTAATTCCATGGCCTAATGAAATTCCCCGCTCGAAGGAGGACATCCACCGGAACTTGCCACCGAATGGAATGTGGCATGTGGCCAATGGCCAGTGGCCAGTGGGCAGCGGCTTGTGGTCCACTTAAACCTATTAACGCCGTGGCAAATGTTATTAGCTGGGGCGAATCGCTTTAATTAATAACTAAAGCTGCCCTGAACATCCCATTTTTATTGACAGCCTCGACAAGGACACTCGTGCAACATGTGTCTTTCCAAGAGGGAATCGAATGCACAGGAAAAATGTCCGAGTTACAAAGAAAATTCAAAGAAATATATATATAAAAAGGAATGTAACTTGCTATTATTCCATGTGCTATATCTTACGATATACCTCAAGATCTGAAGGTTATTCTTAGTTAGTTATTATTTAATCCTAATTATATACAATTTCTTTCTGTGTGCCGGTGGCAGGAGCAGCTGCCGGCAGTCGCCGAGCTTAGCATTTCGTTATTTTAATTTAATAAAGGCCGCGGAGGAAGGGGAATATTGCTGCCCTGCTCCCTGCTCCCTGCTCCTGGCTCCTCTTTTAATGAAAAATTCAAATTCAATTTACTTGAGTGGCCCGCGGAATCGCTTGTCGTCTTGGTGAGGTCTTCGACTTGCCATTGCTCATACGCCCCGTGTGCCCTGAACATTGTAAAATCTGTTAACTCTGATTGCAGGCCACGATGATAGACCGAACTCCAGGTGGAACCAGGGACAGGACGCCAACCACGAGGGGCAGGACCACATTTGCATGACCCAGGAGTGCGTGAGGACAGGTAAGCTGATGGGAGATTCCACCTGCAGTGGCAGAGCTTTTCCTAATGGAAATTAATGAATGTGCGGGGACTGGGAAATCGGGTTTGACAGCTAAATAATACCAATCAAGGAAGGAAGTAGAACTTCCCTAGCTGGTAATTATATCTAGGATATATTTAAGTATAAAACCTTTAGAATTCCCGTACAAAAAAATTGATTTTTTAATTAAGAAATAATATTTTTAAATTTCCAAACAAAGGAAACGCAATTTACAAAAAATAAATAACAAATTAGACAAGAAATTCATTGGGAAAATGCCCTCAACTAAAAATAAATAGTATTAATAGAACCTTTTGAGTGAGGGTTCCACTTAACCAACTTTGACTGTAACTTGGCCAAGTCAATCCAATTCAGGACAAAGGACCAACAGAAGGGTGTCAGGGCCTTGCACAACCATCTAATATGTGCGGTTTTATTTGTGTTGTAAATTATTTATCAGCAATTAAGACGGTTAAGTGCCGCAAGAGAGTCGCTGGGCAGTGGGGACCGCGACATCTGCTCCTGAAATGTCCATTCCGAATGCACTTATTGCCCAGTCACGCGGTCAGGGCGGCCCAGCCATCAGACACCTCAAAGTCACATTATGGGGTTGGCCGAAGCCCCGGCCACCAAATGGGAAATTACTCTGGTGATTGATAGCTTGGCATGCCGCTAGATACACCTGTCCAGGTACAGGACATTCCGGGAATAGGAACGTCTACAATTACCAGTTAACCGATGGAGCGATGCAATCATCAGACGGCGGAGCTGCTCCACTTTGGCTAGCATACTTTTTGGGGCTGCATGAATATTTATAGAAGGATTTACGCTAATTGGTAACCCAGATTGGCCATCGAATTCGTAATCGAAGTCTTTGTGGGGACAGCAGGGGAATTGATGTGGCCAAGACATTCTGAAAATATGATTCTTAACTGTAGATTAGGTATATTTTATTTATTTACTTAGCTTAAGACTTTAATATACTTTTTAGATACAATTTAATGCATTGGAGACGTTATTTGTTATCGAACTATCGGATCCCTTATTAAAAGTGCCGTATAGTCGTCTTGCTCGCACTTAGGTAAAACCCTACAGAGGCTTGACAGCAACTCTAATGGAAACTCTAATGAATGAAGTCTTTGGAGGGACAGCAGGGGAATTGATGTGGCCAAGACATTCTGAAAATAAGAATCTTAACTGTAGATTAGGTATACTTTATTTATTTACTTAGCTTAAGACTTTAATATACTTTTTAGATACAACTTAATGCATTATAGAAGCTTTTTGTTATCGAATTATCGAATCTCTTATTAAAAGTGCCGTATAGTCGTCTTGCTCGCACTTAGGTAAAACCCTATAGAGGCTTGACTGCAACTCTAATGGAAACTCTAATTAATATAGTTTTAAAATTATTAGCAATGGAAATTACTCGCTTCTGACTTTTAAAATAGGATAAATACTTTAAAGGCATTAAATACATTTAATTAACATTTTAAAAAGTCTTAAATGCTTAAATAGCTTTACAATAAATCAAAGGCTCTACATTAAATCAGTAACTTGTTAACTTGCTTTACCAAATGACACTAATTGCCAAATAAAGCTAGCATTTAGTTAAAAATCAATCAAGACTGAAGCCCATTTTGTTGCTAATGATTCCCAGAAGAGAAACGAGACGAGTTTTAATTTATTTTCTATGCCCAATTCCGAGAATGGAATTTTCGTTTGAAAGGCTTTAACCATAAATCAAGGGTTTTCCCCGAAAATCTAAAGTCTGCGACTTGCGCTAATGAATTTCGCACTGACTTGGCCAAAGACAATGGAGTTTGGCTTAATGATTTCCAGTCAACGCCTTGATTTATGGATTGTCCAGGATGCAGGTTCCTTCTTAGTTTGAGTTCAGTTTTCGGTTTCACTCACAACTTTTGTCTGGCCCAAAAGTTAGCCTTAGCCAAGTGCATCCGCTTATCAGCAAAGTTTGTTTTGGCCGATGATTTGTGGGCCAAGTTTATAGCCAAGGTAGGCGTAAATTATGGCCCAAAGGGTAGGCCGCTAATTGCGTGTCAGCTGGTCCGCTTTCCACGCTTTCCCCGAGAGATATTTACTGGCCAATAAAGCATAACCATAACCACTTCCACAGCGGCCTCCCTGCTCTCGGCCATGGACCTCGGCTCTGATCCCTGCGAGGACTTTTTCCAGTATGCCTGCGGCACCTGGAATAAGATGCATCCAATTCCCGAGGACCGCAGCTCCATCAGCACCTTTGAGGTATTTCCAGAGACTGTGTTTTTAGAGATTGTATTTCCAGAGACTATACCTCGGTTACCCCTTACCCCTTAGGTCCTGTCCGACCAGCAGCAGGTGATCCTGCGCGGCGTCCTCGAGGAGCCCATCGATGAGCGCGACAACCAGGCCACCATCAAGGCCAAGACCTTCTTCAAGAGCTGCATGGACATACGTGAGTAGTATCCTTGGGGGGAAGTGTGAAAGTGAGTAAGGATGTTTCTCTCCTGTGTACAGCCCAGATCCGCAAGATCGGCACCGGGCGGCTGAAGGAGGTGCTCAAGTCCCTGGGCGGCTGGCCGGTGATCGAGCGCGACTGGCGTCCGCCCGAGGATCTCTCCGTGGAGCGGGTGATGGGCCAGCTGCGGCTCAACTACAGCGAGCCGGTCATGATCGAGCTGTATGTGGGGGCCGACGACAAGAATAGCTCGGTGAACATCCTGCAGATGGACCAGCTGCAGTACGCCCTGCCCTCCCGGGACTATTACCTGAAGGAGAGCAGCGCCAACGACCGGCGGGCGTATCATCGGTACATGACGCAGGTCTCGCTGCTGCTGGGCGCGGATCCGGCCACCGCTGCCGCCGAGCTGGAGCAGGTGGTGCTGTTCGAGACGCAGCTGGTGAACGTCTCCCTGGCGGAGGCGGATCGCCATGACACCAGCGCCGTCTATCGCAAGATGACGCTGCCGGAGCTGCAGCAGCTGGTGCCGGAGGTCCAGTGGACGGAGTACCTGCAGTCGGCCCTGGGCAAGGGGATTGCCCTGCAGGCGGACGAGCCGCTGGTCACCTATGGCCTGCGCTATCTCACCGAAATGGGCAAGATCCTGGCCCGCACCGAGCGGCGTGTCGTCCACAATTACATGCTGTGGCGCCTGGTCATGTCCCTGATGGCGCACATGATCGATGAGTATCAGCGGGAGCGTGTGGAGTTCCGCAAGATCCTTATGGGCATCCAGTCGGAGCGGACGCGCTGGTCCCAGTGCGTCGAGTGGACCAACAAGAAGCTGGGCGTCGCCGTCGGTGCCCTCTTCATTCGGGATAACTTCAACCAGGAGAGCAAGGCGGTGGCCCTCGAGATGATCCACACGATCCGGGCGGCCTTCAATGAGCTGCTGGCCGAGAACGATTGGATGGACGACGAGACGCGGGCGGTGGCCAAGGGTAAGGCGGACTCGATGAACGAGCGCATTGGCTATCCGGAGCTCTTGACCAATGTCACCGAGCTGGAGCAGGAGTATGTGAATGTGAGTATTGGGTCCCTTGAATCCTTAGTAATCTCCTCACTGAAAACGAATCTCTGTCCTAACAGCTAACCATTGTGCCGGACAACTTCATTGACAACGTCCTGGGCATCCTGCAGTGGGAGTCGGAGAAGGTAATCAGCCTGCTGCGCCAGCCGGTGGACAAGGAGAAGTGGACCACCGAGCCGGCGGTGGTGAATGCCTTCTACAATCCCAACAAGAACGATATAGGTGAGTCTCTTTATTTATTATCACATTATAATCCTTTATAAACCCGAATCCCTGGCAGTATTCCCCGCTGGAATCCTCCAGCCGCTGTTCTACAGCCAGCACTTTCCCAAGTCGCTGAACTACGGCGGCATTGGCGTGGTGATTGGCCACGAGATCACCCACGGCTTCGACGACAAGGGCCGGCAGTTCGACAAGGAGGGCAACATGATGCAGTGGTGGAATAATGCCACCATCGAGGCCTTTCGCGAGCGGACGCAGTGCGTCATCGATCAGTACTCGCGCTACAAGATCAACGAGGTGGACATGTTCATGGACGGCCGGATGACGCAGGGCGAGAATATAGCGGATAATGGAGGGCTCAAGCAGGCCTTTAGGGTGAGGAAACCTATAATAGGACCTGAAACCCCTTATAAATAATAATCATGGATACCCTTTTCGCAGGCCTACAAGAAATGGGAGACCCTGCACGGTCGGGAGCCGCAGCTGCCCGGGCTGAACATGACCCATGACCAGCTCTTCTTTCTCAACTACGCCCAGATCTGGTGCGGATCGATGCGGCCGGAGGATGCGCTGACCAAGATCCGCTCTGCGGTCCACTCGCCGGGCTTCGTCCGTGTCCTGGGGCCGCTCTCGAATTCGCGGGACTTTGCCCGCGCCTACAGCTGCCCAATGGGCAGCACCATGAATCCGGCGGAGAAGTGCAGCGTGTGGTAGTCCGTAGTAGTCCGTAGTTGGCGTTTTTTTTATATATTTATATCGCATACCATAGGGTATATAGACCTATATATACCGGCATACACGATAATACGAGTACTGTAGATGATCACCTGAGAATGACAATTTTTTGTGTAGTTTCCTGTTTTTCTTTTTTTTTTTTTTTAAATGTGTTTGTTATAGCGCAGTAATACCTGCATGTTTACCCTAAAATACCTGGCTATAAAGATCTATAGTGTAGCTGCACGAGTATCTATGTGCTGAGCGAGAACGTTGCCAGAGTTGCCCCCGCACTTGCCACACATCCCTCCTAGGCTCCTTCCCCAAGCGAAGAACAACAATATATTCGTGAATAAAGGAAAAGTATGGAAAACTAAAGGTTCTTTTTGTTCAAAGGGAGATTCGGTGGGGGTCTATCCATAGATATGTTGGTTATACGATGTTGGTTTAAAAGAGAAAGGTACCAACTGCAGACCTGCTGAAAGAAGTAACGAGTAACGAGTAAATGTTGGTAACTCGCCATTCGTTCTCTTCAAATTCTCTTTAATTCATAATAAGCGAAGAACAACAATATATTCGTGAATAAAGGAAAAGTATGGAAAACTAAGGTTTCTTTTTGTTCAAAGGGAGATTTGGGGGTCTAGAAATGTCTAGAGATATTGGTTTTACGATGTTGGTTTAAAAAAGTAGGGTTAGGTTATCAAATGCAAAACTCCTGAAAGAAGTAACGAGTGAAGAGTAACGAATAAATGGTGGCAAGCTGCAGAGCTCCTGAAAGAAGTAACGAGTAAAAAGTAAATGGTGGGAAGCTGCAGATATCCTGAAAGAAGTAACGAGTAAGTGATGGGAAGCTGCAGATATCCTGAAGTAACGAGTAAATAATGGAAAGCTGCAGACCTCCTAAAAGAAGTAACGAGTAAATGATGGAAAGCTGCAAAGCTAAGGAAAGAAAATAAGCACTCGCCACTCGTTCTTTTCAAATTCTCTTTAATTTATAATGTTTTTGGTTTTGTTTTTCGCTGCTTTACATAGTATGTGTTCTCAGTATATATACGTATCTAGTGGAACCAATTGAACCATTCAAATCATACGCAAAGGGCACGCAACGAAATGATTTCAACTTGGCTATGGCTAATTCTTGCAGAGCTTCTGTTTTTACAGCTGAGGCTGAGAGGGAGGATAGTGGTGCTCGATTCTAACTTCCATTTAGCTGGAAACAAACTCACATTTAATTGCATTTCCTGCCTTAACTTGGCTAAGAGAGAACTTATGTGTTATGGTAATTTTTTTTTACGGATTTCTCTGTGTTGTTGCTGTTGTTGTTGTACCTGCATGGAGCTAAAAGCAAATTTGCTTAGTTTTGCATTTCGTTGGCCGTTAATGGCATTTAATTTTAAATTTAACTCACTTTTCACTAATTTTTTGGTTTTTGTTTTCATAGTTTTTCCCTTTTATTTTGGTTTCTTTAATCAACTTATGTTTCGTAGCAGTGTTTACCTAATTATTAATCAACAAGAAGAAACGCTCTTTGTGGGCCGCCTTACGCTTCGCACAAAAAAACAAACACACACACAACTAAGACCAAGGAAGAATATAGTTTCATTTTCGGTTTAATCTTCAAGCGGCTACGTTTAAAAAATTACAAAAAAAAAAAAACACATTCGAAACTACTAATGCGCATTGCTTTAACCTATATGAACTCCATGCTTTTTCGTTTAATATTACTTTAATTTCTTTTTGTATTTTTTTTTAGTTAGTTGTAGCTTAAGTAATTGTTTGGTTTTCTTCTCTTTATGTTTTATTTTTTAAATAGTTTTCAGAGTTTGCTTGCATTTCTTCTGCTGCTGCTTGCTTTTAGTTTACTTACAACGCGATGCACTGCTTGGCTATCTAGCCGCCGACAACTGCTTGGATTGCTTGCCGTTTACGTCAAGCTTTCTCGCACTGCTTGCGTGGTGTCTGTGGTAAGTGTGGTGTGGTGGTGTGGTGAGTTCTTGTGAGTGGGACAGAGAGAGATAGGTACAAATATAGAGAGAGGGACAGGAGCTAGGCGAGAGAGAGAGAGATAGAGAGAGAGACAGGGCGAGATAGACAGCAAAGTTTTTGTCGGATAAATTTGTATAAATTTTATATATATGTGTATATATATTCGTAGAGAAAGGCACAGATGAAATTATCATATAATTAAATTTGTTCCTCCTTCGCTTTCGCCCGAATCCGCTTGCTAAGTTTGATTTTAAAGTTTATCTAAACTGGAGAGCTCCTTCCTCACTTCACCTTCCTTCGATTCCTTCGTTTCCTTTCGTTTCGTTTCGATTTTTCCTACAGTAACAGTAACAGTGTGTACAAAGAGTGTAAAATTGTTGTCGTTCCTTTGGTTTCCTCTTTAGGGGGTTTCCTTTGAAAAATTAGCTTAGATCATGTTTTTAAAAAATTGACAGTGTAAAGTTAGTGTTAATCGCGATCTAGATCAGTGCTCGGCATCGGCACGGTGTAAGTTGAGGGGGGAAAAACCCGAAAGTTCGCGAGATAGGGTTGTTATACCGACCACTGATCCATATCTATTTCTATATATCCTTGTCTTGTTCTACTCGTTTTTTCTTAGCTGGCGCATGCTGCCATCAAGTGCCTAGAAATACGCTCTATTGTAATTCGTTGATAGTTCCATATATACACTTTATATAGTCATTAAACATTAATCTTTAAGTTTCTACTACACGCTTTTTGTTTTGTTTTATAAATGCTACCTTTTTAAGTTCTTCATTTTCTTGTAGTTCAAGTGTCCATTTTTATATTCTGCCTTCTGGTTTTTAGTTTTAGTTTAGATAATTATTTTGGGTTTTGTATGTTTTTTTATATTTAGAAAAAAAAAAACAACTTCTTGAACTTCTACCCTTAATGCGTTTGGCCTTGGCACTGTTGTTTGGGGTCAGGGGTTCTAGAGTCTGGAGTATTTGGAAGCCTTTGGTGAGAGAGAGAGATAGACAGAAGGTGAGCAAAGATTGTCGACCAGATCGTAATAGCTACCTGTAGGGGTGTGTGTGTGTGTGTGTGTTTAAGTACCTAAGTAAATTCGTTTGCACAAGGTTCATGTTCTTCCCCCCTTTTCCTTATTTCTTGCCTTCTCATGCCCGTGGTGAGAATGCGCCAACAGCGCCATTTTGCTTTTTCGTTTTTAGGTTAGGTTACGTACGATCTTAAGAACTACAGTTTTTCTATTGCTTATCAATTCTGCTTTCTGTTCTATGCTTTCTGCTTCTGCTTGCTGCTGACTGCTTACTGCTTTTGCTTACTGCTTACTGCTCCTGCTTACTTCTCCTGCTTACTTCTTCTGCTTGCTGCTTTCTCTCTTCTGATTTCTGTTTCTGTTCTTGCTTTCGCTTTCGTTTGGGGCTTTTTTCCTTGGCTACGCTACATAAAATACACTCAAATACATATGCATACATACAGGCTTCCTATATATACAGATCGTGTTCCGGTGTATCGTATATAAACGGTTTAAACTTTAAGAGCTAATCACAGAGTTGATGATTCTTTGTTCACAAATTTCCATCATGTTTTGTATGTATGCAGTATCGCTATAAGTATCATATATGTATATGTATATTTAACTGTATATATGTAAATCGCATATAACACTTGTATATAATCGTCATCGTCATCGTTATCGTTATCGTTTTTGGGTTTTTTGTTTGTTTTTTTTTTCTCTGGTAATCTCAGCTGCTACTTGAAACGGAAAACACTCTAATCAACTTGAAACTTAGCTACTCGCCTCCTCGTCGTATAGGTTTTGTTCTTATAAGTTCTGGTTTGTTAAAGTTATGAAAACCGTAGGATTGCACTAAAAACAGTTGACAATTTAGCTTGCTAGCTTTACTTTACTTTTGCTTTTACGTTAACGTTTTCTTTTGCTTTTACTTTTACTTTTACTTTTACCTTTGCTTTACTTTTACTTTTAATTTTACATTTGCTTTCTTTTTTTTTTTCTTTTAATTTTACTTTTGCTTTCTCTTTTACACTTCTTTCATTTTATTTTTCGTTTTTGTGGCTAAGAGTAGTTTTTACCATTTATCTTTTATCGTTTTAAGTTGTATTTGCTATCGATTAAACATTACATGTATGCTCTGCGATCGGTTTTATCGTTAATCGTTTATCGCCTATCGATTTAGTTGTAGTTTCATCGCTTTGCAAACTCCCTAAAGTATTCTCTTGTGTGTGTTGGTGGTGGGTTCCAGGGCCAGGCTTACCCCAGAATGTAGCTCCAGTGTCCTTTCTCTGGCAGAGGATCCTTGGGTAAGTCTGGCCCCGGATTACATACATTACATGTGTGTGTAAATCAAGGTATCAAGGATCTCAGTGTGTACATATCAAGGTGTCAAGGATGTGAGAGAGTGTGTAAGGATCTAGTCCATGGAGGACTGCGGCGACTTGACCAGCAGCAGCTCCTTGTAGTCACTGTCCCTGTCCTCCGTTTCGTTGTCCTGCTGCTCCCGCTGGTCCATGCGCCGGCGCTCGCTGATGATGCGCAGGATGTCCGCCGAGTCGGACTTGCTTACGCCGGGCACATCCGGCTGTGGCTTGCTGGCACTCCCGCTCATCGAATCGGGGATGTCCAGGGAAGCGCTGCCCATGGCAATGACAGCCACCGAACCGGAAACGGAACCGGATCCAGCTCCAGAAGCAGAGCCGGCGGCGGGCAGCAGCAGCGAGCTCTCGTCCATGTCGGCGTCCTCGTCCAGAGCCTGCTGCTTGAAGAGCTGCTTGGTGCTGCCGCTGCGACTGCGCGGCGGCATGGACCGGGGCACGGACAGGAGCAGGCTGCTCCGCATGCAGCCCTGGTCGACGGACTGCGACCAGCCAAAGGGTCGTCGCGGGGCCAAGGGCAGGGGCATGGGCATCGGCGATGGTAGCGGTGGCAGCTCCATGGGCATGGTTATGGCCATGGGTGAGGGCGTGGGCGTGGGCAGGGTCTGGGGCGGAGGCAGTGGCAGGGATAGGGGCAGCGGCGTCACCGGCGTGGCCACCAGCGAGCTGACCACGGCCAGTGTCTCGCTCTCCGAGGTATTGTCCAGGTGGCCCACATCCGCGCTGCGCACGCTCCGGATGTCATAGGGCATCCCCGACTGCCCTCCGCCGTCCGAGGACTCGAGGCTCTCGAAGATGGTGCCCCGCCTGTAGTCGAGAGCGTCTCCGCCCCAGGGTAGGGAGTCGCAGCTGGTGCGCTTGGCCTCCAAATTGCGTCGTCGGATGGCCTGCTCGTCCAGCGAGCGTTCCTTGGACAGCACGCCGCGCTTGCGGAAGCCGGCGGCCGCGGAGGCGCGTCGCCCGCGGCGGCGACTATCCAGCGGCGGCAGTGAGAGGCCGGCGCCGCCACCAGCCGGCGGCTCGCCCGTTCCACCTCCCGCCGCCGTCGCTGGGCCGCCGAAGGGCTCGCCCAGCCGGGCGCCGAGCGCCTGAGGCGTCAGCGTGCCGCCCATCTCGGCCAGACTCAGGCCGAGCACAGTCTGTGGCTGGTTGAAGTATTGAACGGTCTGGCGACGAGCTCCAGCTCCAGCTCCCGCTCCCGTGGCAGTCGCTCCCGCGGCAGCCTGCTGATTGAGATTGGTGGCCGCCGACGAGGTCAGGCTCGAGCTGGGATTGCCCCCCGCCAGCGGTGAGGCGGGAAACTTCTTGTCCAGCGAGGGGGTACTGTAGATGAAGTTCTTGGGGAGCGACTTGACCTTGGCCAGGGGACGCGGGGGCGGGGCCGCCTTGGATTGCGCCTCCGCCAGCTGCTGGCACAGCTTCTGCTCCTGGGCGAACTCCTGCTCGCGCACCAGCTCGCGCTCCAGCTCCACCTCCATGTCGAGCTCGTCTTCCATTTGCTTGTGGCTCTCCTCGAGGTGTTTCATCAGTACAGCCACGACGACGTTCACTAACACGAATTGCGCCATTAGCACGAATATCACAAAGAATATGGGAGCAATAACCGAGCTGACGCAGCAATTGCGGACGCAATCGGCCGCGTCATCGCAATTATCCCTCAGCGTGTCCTTCATGATGCCGTTCCAATTGTCGCCAGTCGCTACGCGAAACAATGTGAGGAAAGCCATGCCAAAGTTGGCGAAGTGCGCGTGCTCGCCGAGCCCCTGGCAGGGTATCTCGTCGGAGCACTCGAGCCGCCCGAACAGCTCCACGCCCAGCGCCGCAAAGATGAAGAAGAGCAGGAAGAAGAGCAGCCCCAGGTTGCCCACCTGGGGCAGGGCCTGCATCACGGTGTCCAGCAGGGCCCGGATGCCCTTGGCCATTTTCAGGAGCTTCAGTACCCGGGCGATGCGCATCACTCGCATCACCCGGATGATGGTCGGATTGATGGGTATGATCTTGGTCTCCAGCTCCTCGAGCACGATGCCCACGATGGACAGGAGGACGATGCCCACGTCCAGCTGGTTCCAGCGATCCTTGAGGTACAGCTTCCATCCCAAAGCTACCAGCTTCATGTTGGCCTCCAGGATAAACACCGCCGTGAAGAAGTAGTTGAAGATCTTGAGGGCATACTTCAAAGGATTGGGCATGCGGTAGTACTCCATGGCCATGGTGACCACATTCAGCCCAATGACGGCGGCAATGGCCAGGTCAAAGTACTTGGACGTGACCACGTTGTGGACGAACATCCTGGTGGGAGTGTAGTTGGTGTAGTACGGCGGCTCGTGCATCCGGCGGCGCTTCTTCTCCATCTGCAGAGCCCGCTTCGCGGCCCGCCGGATCTTCTCCTCCTTCTCCTGCTCCTCCCGGCACCGATGGAAGTTCTCCACCACGACGCCCACGAACATGTTGAGCACAAAGAAGCCCACCAGGAGGATGAAGGCGATGAAGTACAGCAGCCGCCACTCGTTGTAGTTCACAATGGGCTGCTGATCGACGCCCACGGCGTCCAGGCCCGTGTACATGATGTTCACCCAGCCGTCGCGGGAGCTCAGGACGAACAGGGACATCAGGGCCTTGCCCAGATCATCGAAGTTGTACTTCCGGTTCGTCCACACATTCCCCGGGATGCGGCGGCACTCGTCCGCGTTCCGCACGCCCTTGATGTTCTCGCCCTCGCAGTAGTAGAAGGTGCCCTTGAAGAGCTGCACGCCCAGGATGCCGAAGATGATGAAGAAGGTGCAGCAGATCAGGACGATGTTGCCGATGGGACGCAGGGACGATAAGAGCGTTTGCACGACTAGTTTCAGACCCGGGGCGCGGTTGATCACCCGCAGCGGCCGCAAGGATCGGAGTAGCCGAAACACCTGCAAGGACATCCAGCAAAGGACGTCCGCAAAAAGAAAACCAAAGGAAAAAAGGAAAAAAGGGGGAAAAACGAGAAAGAAACGACAGTTTTCTGCCTTCAATTATTGAGCTTGGGTGTGGTTCGTGCATCGGCTAGCGGACTTGGGTCCGCACTGCTTGCGCGCACCGGACGCCGCCAGGCGGCGCCACTCGGCCGCATGTAAGCATGAAGGTAAGCAGCAACGGTGAAAAGGGTGACTAAATACTTGAATTTTTATATAAATTTCATTTAAAATCAGCGATGCAAGGGCACTAAAAACAAACAATAAATTTGTTAATATTAATACATAAAAAACGTATAATTTTTTAATATTAACAGCCAAAAAAAAAAAAACATAAATTTGTTTGTTTTAGAGCAAAAAACCATGAATTTGTTAATATTAAGAGCAAAACAAAACTCTACATTTGTTAATAATAAGAGCAAAGAAAAGCAATAAATTTGTTTCTTGTAAGAGCAAAAAAAAAACATAAATTTGTTAATATTAAGGCAAAAAATAAAAACTAAACATTTGTTAATATTAAGAGCAAAAACAAAACAATAAATTTGTTAATATCAAAAGCAAAAGTAAACTAGGCTTTAAATGAAATTCAAAAGAAAGCTAAAGAAAAAAGAAATAAATATAAAACAGAATTACAAGATAAAACAAAACGTTTTAGGCTTAAGTTAAGTTAAGTTACAAAAAATATAAAATTAGCTGCAGTTAATTTAAAAAATAAAAAAATTATCAACAGGTGATGTGAGTTTCATTTTCAAAACGACGAGAATTATGGTCAAAGCAAGGCCAAGTGAACGAATAATCTCCATTTAAAATGAATATGAATATAAAGCGAATGGATACTGGGTGAGATTTATAATTTATAATTTATATCAACTAGAGATGGGGATGTTTTTTGGGGTTTTCGGGGACTGGGGCGGCTCAAGTAAAGTTATAGGGGTATGACACTAACACTGAGAGAACTACTGACCACATTAAATCTTTGAAATGGGAAAGTACGGAAAGAAGGGAAGCTTCCCAAATAGTTATTCGAGTGTTTTGAAAGGGAGGTTGTTATCTTTAAAATCCTGTACTTTGAAATTGATTAGCTGCAAGTGTCATAACCCTACCAATATTATATTCGAGAGGCTGTTGTTCTTGGGATGAAGGTAACGATTAACTATTTACAATACGCAATGAAGGCGAGTCAACAAGATATTTAAATTTGGTTTTTGGGTTTTTTTTAGGGGTTTTATTTTTAAGGGGAGAGGGATTTTCTACACACACATAATAAATGGTGAACGCAAATCGGATTTTTTGTTTGTTTGCTGATTTAACGCATATGACAGCGGAAATTTACCTGAAGTTTTCAGATCGATATACAATATATATATATATATAAATAGAAAGAGAGAGAGAGACGAGACCCGATTTATAGACACGAGATGTGCGAGACAGAAGTAAGAAACCAAAACGAAAGAGTTTTCGGAAAGTGTTTCGTCACAGAATGTGTGTGTTTTGGAGTGTGTGTGTGTGCGTGTAAGGGTGTGTGTGTGTGAGAGAGAGAGAGATAGAGATAGAGATGGCCAATCAGCAGAGACAGAGACCAGAGAGAAAGAAAGAGAGAGCTCTAGGTGATTTTTTTCCAAAGAGAAAGAAAGAGAGAGCTCTAGGTGTTCTTTTTCGGGGCGAAAGAAAGCGAGCGATTTCGAGGTTAGGTTTATCGATAGACAGAGCGATAGACATAGAGCGATAGCGATAGCGATATAGCTTTTCTGATCCGCGTGCGCAGCGCAGCAGCCACATATAACATATCATATAATGGGCGTGGTCGGATCTGGGCGTGGTTCTTGGTAGTAGTAGCTGTTCTGCCTGATTTGATGGTCTGCTGGTGGTAATCGCTTGTTTCTGGAGTTCGACTGCCGCTGCGGATAGCTACCTGTCCCGGGGCCGTACTTACCCTTAAAATCCCAAATATCCTCGGACTCGATTCGCTAATCAGGGACATTAACAAATCAATTATGGAAATGGTAACCAAAGATCCGTCCATGATATTCCAGCCGGACGTGAAGTAGGCGTCGTGGCCGTAGAACATGCCAGTGGCCACCACCTGAGGGAACATGGATATTAATCAGGCCTACAAGGACACTCTCCACTCACCTTGATGAACATTTCGACGGTGAAGACGACGGTGAACACGTAATTGGCCGTGGCCAGGAACAATCTTTCGGTGCTGGTTGGAGGGATGTTTGGTCTTTCCATCGCCAAGGTGATGCAGTTGAGCGCGATAAAGAGCAGGACCACGTTGTCGAACCACTTCTGGTTGACGAACCACGTACAGATCTGCCGGAACCTGCAGAGAGGTGAGGAAAGGTGAGAGAGATGAGGTGAGACAGGTGCCCAAGTGCAAAAGGTGAGAAGTTCAAGAGATGCAAATACGTGAAGGACAAACTCGCAGACAAAGTTCAAATTGAATTTTCCGCTCGGGGGAAAGCGAATGGAAAATAGCAACATAATTCCGAAAGTCTTCGATACACAGGGAAATATAACTGTCAGCGAGGTAATTGGCATCAGATGGGTTAAAGGAGGGTTATCTTTTTTGTAAAGGGTTCGATTAAATGGCATTTGTAAGTCTTTTTCCAAGTAGATTTATTTATCAAAGATTAATCTACGTTTCTGATTGATAAATCTACTTTAAAGGCGGTTAAAAAAGATAACTTTACGTACAAGTGTCCGTTAAGCTAGGTGTTAAATTTAACAGCCACCTATTATAAGACATAAACGCGGTTTAATTTTACTTCCTTGAGCGACTGAAGAAAGAGCTATTTTTCTAGGTGTCCGCTTAACCAGAGGTTAAATTTAACAGGGGAATAATTTCCAAGCTAATCAACATTCTGAAGAATTCGCTCTTAAAGCCAGATTAGGCTATTGAGTGAATCATATTCGAAATGGAAATGAATACATTCAAGAGACAGTTTGTTTTTCTAGGTGTCCGCTTAACCAGATGTTAAGTTTAACAGAGGAATAATATCCAAGTTAACCCACATTCTATAGAATGTTAGGAAATAAACTGAATCAGATTTTAAAATGGAACTGAATACATTCTAGATACAGAAGAAAAGAGCTCTTTTTTTTAAATGTCCGCTTAACCAGAGGTTAAGTTTAACAAGGGAATAATTTCCCACTTAGTCCACATTCCGGAGACTGACGAAAAAAGCTACTCAAATCCTCAGCCTTAAAGACAGATGAGCATATGGAGTAATGGAACTGTATATGTAAAAGCAACACATGCAAAAAACCAACTGTCTGTTAATCCTCATGTTAAGCTTAACTTCCGCCCAATAAACCTCTTCATACGAGTAAATATTTCGAATATATTCCAAAGACATGGAAAAATAGAGCTGGAACACCCACCTATTGTCCTCGGGGAATATGTAGAGCGAGTAGTCCTCGCGCTCGGTGGTAAAGTGCTTGGGCGTGATCTGCTCGATGAGCATCCTCAGCTTCGAGACGCGCTCGCCGCCATGTGGCACCATGGAAATGGAATGTGGCTGCATCGCCAGCATCTGCTGCTGATCCTTGGACAAGCGGTGGCCGCCGGACTGCTGCTGCTGCTGCTGCTGCGGACTTGCCGACGAGAAGGAGTCCTGCCGTTGCTGGAGCAGCTGCTGCTGGTGGAGCTGCTGCAGCTGCTGCAGCTCCTTCTCCTCGAGCCGCTTCTTCAGGTTGTAGTGGCTGATGGAGTTCTTGCGCTTGTCCCGCGCCTCCATGTACTGCTGCAGCATGTTGTCCGGATCGTTGAGGTTGCCATACGACTTGTTCCACTTGTCCAGGTCCATCTTGGAGTTCGTGTACGACAGCGACTTCCGGTTGGCCTCCAGGTTGTGCAGGTTCAAGTGCGAGGTCTTGCTGAACGCCAGCTCGATGGAGCTCATCCGTCGCTGTCCCGATCCGGGCCTCAGCTTGGGCGGCTGGTTCAGGTTCTGGTACACCTGCGAGTTGAAGATGCAGGCCGAGGCCCGTCGGCTCCCAGCTCCATAGGCTCCGCCGACGGGTCCGCTGCCAATGCTCAGCGTGTTGGACAGCCGCCGGATCGAGTTCTGCGGACTCAGCCGGTTGGTCTCCTTGGCGCCCGAGGAGGAGGTGCCCGCCATGGCCATGCTGCCGCTGCGGAGCAGGCAGCTGTTGTCGCTGCCATTGTTCAGGTGATGATGCTGCTGCTGCTGCTGCTGGTGGTCCTCCTCCTCCTCCTGCATCTGGGCCTGGCCATCCTCCAGGGCTGAGGACGAGCCCGGCTGGGGGCGACGCTTCTTGGAGCTGCCACGCCGGAAGCGCTGCTTGAAGCTGCCACTGCCACTGGACAGCTGCTGCTGCTGGGGGGCAGGAGGCGGAGCCAGGGGCAGGCGCTCGCTGGAGGAACTGCCGCTGGTCGAGGCCCCAGTGCCGGAGCAGGGAGCGGGAACCACTCCCATGGCAGAGCCCACGCTCACATCGTTGAGGCTGTGGCTCTGGCTCTGCGCCTCCGCCGTGGACGAGATGGTGGGCATGTAGATGGGCGTGGCGGCCGCCGTCGAGCTGGAGCTCTTCGAGATGTCGTCTATGATCACGCTGTGCATGCTGGCCGAGCTGCAGGCACCGCTGCCCACGCCCGCCCCCGGACTCACGCCCATGCCCATGCCCATGCCCAGCTGGCTGGCGTTCAGGATGTTCAGGGGCTTGTGGGCCAGCACCGGCGACGGCGGGATGAGATCGATGGAGGGTATGCCCTCGTCCAGGCTGCGCTGGCCGCCGCTGAAGATGTTGGGCGGACGCAGCAGCGAGGGCGACGGCGGCGGCTGTGGCTGGAGCATTCGGAACATTGATTGGGTTAAGGATCGGACGGGGGACCGGGAACTGGGCAGGACGGGGGCCTGGACACTCACCTCCATGTCGCCCCACTGGCGGAAGCTCATGCCCGGCTCCAGGGTGGTGCTGGGCGAGTCCTGCGGCGTGGCCGCCGTGGTGGTGATGATCGGCGGATCCCGGGCCAGCCGCATCTTGGAGAGACGCTGCCCACCTGGCTCGCTGCGCCGCTCCTTGATGGAGTATGTCTGTGTGCGACGACGAGGGATGGTGGTGGTGTCAGGTGTCACGTGTTCATGTCTCGGACGGGGCTTGGTGGCTCCGGCTCTTACCTTTTTGAGGCCGCCGCGCGGCTTTCCATGCGCCCCCTCCTCCAGCGGCCCCAGCTTGCCGCCCGCCTCTCTGTCTCGGTCTCGGTCACGGTCACGGTCACGGTCTCGATCTCTATCTCGATCCCGATCCCGATCCCTGTCCCGGTCGCCAGTGGAGGCGCCTGGGGGCGTGCCAGACGAGGCGGGCAGCTCGTTGATCTGGTAATCCTGGCTGGGCTGCAAAAGGCGCTGGCGATGCATGTTGCTCTTGGCCTCGATGATCAGCTCCGCGGAGTCCTGCAGCTGGAGGACGGTACCGGAAGGATACAACTCTGGCCACACACTCGCACACTCGCACTCACACCCTCTCAAGGTCATGCAGCATGCAGCAGTCACACACACACACACAGAGTCGCCGCTGGAGGGCAGCAGGGGATGATCCCTTGCCCTCCTGCGGAACGCCACTTACCTTGCGCACGTCCTCCGCCGAGCGCCAGCGGTTGCGCACCTCGTAGTAACTGTCATTGGTGGTCGAGGAGTCGGCCTCGCTCCGGGACTCATCGTACATACCATCGCTGTAGTTCTCGGCCAGCGTCTCCTCGCGCAGTTTCTTAACCAACTCGCGCTGTTCGCGCTCGCGACGTTCATTTCGCTGAGGGAATCAAAATTTCAAAATTAGACTTTCTCGTCAACGCGACGTGGATCTTGGATCTTGGATCTTGGATCGTGGATCGTGGTCTTGGGTCTTTGGTCTTCGCTGGCTGCCACGGGGCGAACTGGTCCGGTCTCGTTGGAGTTGGTTTTTGGAAGGGTTTGGACACGCGACGCTTGCCAGGCTTCATATTCCCGTACTCCCTCAGAGAAACTATATTTCAGAAGAAATACTAGTTTCTTGTCTTGTATCATGATTTATGGACGTAATTCCCCATTGAGATCTTCGATTAAACTCCCTAAGAAACGTATCCTCCCATAACCTTTGTGGAACCCATCCTTAAAATGCTTTTTTTTCTTAAAATAACTTAAAGACCTTCACATTTCATAATATTATTTCTATAATAAGTATTTCTCCACATTTGCTAACTTTTTAATAATAATTATTAGCCTTGTGTGACCTTTTTTCGGCAATAAAATCATATTGTTATTATAAGACTCTGTTAAAATTTCCCTCACAANAAAAAAAAAAAAAAAAAAAAAAAAACATTTATCTTAAGTGCCATTTAGATTTTAACATCTTTCAAATAAGGACATTTCTAAATAGATTATTTTTAATTGTTCTAATTTATTTAAGCCTTTAAATTAAATAAGATAAATATAGTTCCATCACCTTTACAAGTACTATTCCCTACTGTGGTTCAATATCAAGAGTTTGAAGCGTGGCAAGCGTATACATTTTTTTTTTTTAATTTAT
>JAEIIF010054382.1:0-13940 GCA_018874455.1 Drosophila trapezifrons
ACGTAAATTTACCTGAAATATTTAAAAGTAAATAAAAAATGTTAAATAAAAACTTATAGGGAATGTTAAGGCACACTGATATAATAAAAAGAGTCAGCAAATACTACAAACTTTAATTTTATAACCCTATTTATTATATAGAAAACCATGTTATCTTTAATTTAATCTCTTCGGGAAATCTTTCATTATCCCATTTAGTTATCGGTGGAAAACCGAACAGATTGAAGAGATTTTAAACAGAAGATGTGAAAAAGCACTGAAATTATAATCAGTAACCCCAAATATCGAAGAGATCTCATTAATTTTCAAATAATTTCAAAGAGAGAATCAAAAACCCATGTAAAAAACCTAAAACCAACACGTCAGTAGCCGAGAAATAAATCTCAATATTTTGAAGAGAAAATCTACAAAGAGTAAGAAGTGCTTTAAAGACTTTTAAGCTAGCCCGAGCTCTCAAAGAGAAGAAAGATCTTACAGCATCCCCCAAAGAATTTATCAGCTTGAAGATATTTACTTTTAAAGAGAATGAAACTCGGAACTTGATTGCTGGGATCTGAGAGACTTGATAGAGAGATTTTTTGGGAGATTCGGGGGTATCTCCGGCAGAGTTGCCACAGATGATTCAGGCCAAGGCAACCCGCCGACCACAAAGAGAAGATTGTCATGGGGCGGAAAGCAGACCGACGACCGACGACCGACGACCGACTGACTGTGGGGGTTAGGAGGTTGTCTCTGATCTGGGCACGATGGCGAGACAACAATGCGGCGAAATCGGAAATGGAGATGGATCACGTAGCCGGCCGTGGTGGCCAGCGATTATAGGCGCTATAAAGAGCCGGAGTCGCCGCCAGACACCGAGCAGTAGACGATCCAATCCACACGTAAACGGCAACATGAAACTCGGTCTCTGGTTTGGCATCTTCGCCATCGCCGCCGCGCCGGTTAGTATTTGAAGCGAGTCCCTCCCCATCCCTGCTACAACTCATCCCTATAATTCCCAAGTCATTTTTTTGGCTTCCGCAGTTCCTTTTGTAATTCCCAACTAATTTTTCTTTCTCTCCCTCAGCTGGTGAGCGCTAACTATGGTCATGGGCATGGTCATGGGCATGGTCAAGGTCATGGCCACCATGGCGGACAGTACCTGTCCGGCGGTCCCAATGCCGGACTCGATGAGTACGTGAACGTGGCCACTGGCGGCAACCAGCCGGCGGCCAACCAGATCGCCTCGCAGGCCGAGATCCAGCCCACGCCGGAGGAGGCCCGCCGCCTGGGCCGCGTCCAGGCTCAGCTCCAGGCTCTGAACGCCGATCCCAACTACCAGAAGCTGAAGAACTCCGAGGATATCGCCGAGTCGCTGGCCGAGACCAATCTGGCCAGCAACATCCGCCAGGGCAAGATCAAGGTGGTGTCGCCCCAGTTCGTTGACCAGCACCTGTTCCGTTCCCTGCTGGTGCCCTCGGGCCACAACAATCACCAGGTGATCGCCACCCAGCCCCTGCCCCCCATCATTGTCCACCAGCCGGGCGCACCGCCCGCATACGTGAACAGCGGTCCCCCGACCGTGGTCCGTGGCAATCCCGTGATCTACAAGATCAAGCCCTCGGTCATCTACCAGCAGGAGGTGATCAACAAGGTGCCCACTCCCCTCAGCCTCAACCCCGTCTACGTGAAGGTCTACAAGCCCGGCAAGAAGATCGAGGCCCCTCTGGCCCCGGTGGTTGCCCCCCAGTACAACCACCAGCCGCAGGGTTATGGCCCCAGCTATGGTAGCTCCGGTGCCGCTTCCGCCGCTGGTGCCGCCTCCTCCGCCGATGGCTACTCCGCCGGCAACGAGGCTCCCCTCTACGCCAGCCCCGCGCCCTATGGCCAGAGCAGCTACTAAGGAGTGGCGGCAGGGATCTCCCTCATTAATTTAAATTTTCTAGTTTTTTTTTTTATTATTTTATTTGTTTTTTTGGCCGAGTGCGCGCCGAGTGCAAATGGAAAGAAATAAAAGATGAAAAGAAGAAAATGCTTAAAGTGTAAACGATTCGTGGAAATTATTTCAATGGTGACGGGAAATGGAAAATGATTACAGTGCTATATAAATATATGTATTTATTATTAAGCTTAGCTATGTAGTTAACTAGCCACCTTGGGGGCTTAGTTGTGGAGGAAAGACTACTGATAACTGATATTTGTGGCTGAAGGGAGTTTACTACGAATAACTATAAATTATTTATACTATTTGCTGAACATTATGGTATTGTATAACATCAAAGATGACTTACTTTTTAATTACACTTTTCTTCTGGGCTTTTTTCTTAAATACGTAATTTAATATAGTATTAATAATCACAAACAACATACTTTTTTACCTTTCCCATTTAACACTGCCTGAATGTGTCTTTTAAATTTAAAAGTCTTATTATTTAGTATTTTAAAATGGTTTTATGTGATCTTAATTGATTAATATTTATATATTATTTTACAAATTAATTTAAAAATCAAAACCATATATTCTACATTTTATTTAATATGTATAACGCTTGATACTTCATTTTAGTATACTACCAGTTATGGAACTCACCTCTAAATACTAAAAGAAACCTGTGTTATCCGTAAGATACCTATAAGACTTACAAAAGATATCTATCCAGATATTAACTGTATCTCTTACATATTTTAAAATAGATAATTTTTGACTGATATTTCTGTGGATAATATCTGTATCTGTGGCTTTTTAATCGAATTGTTTCACACTGTTGTTGCTCGATTTTACCTATAGAAAACTCGATCAAGTCATAAAGCTGAAGTTTCATATTCGCTAGAGCTGAATAAATAACCGATTTTAAATCGATTGCATAACAAAACATCGAAAACTTCTGTAGTTGTCCCGCTCTAATAGCTGGAATAGAGCTGGAAAACGCATGGATACTAAACGATATTAAATTGATTTTTGCAAAGAAATATATATCGAAAACTTCAGTAGTTACTCACCTCTAATTTCAACAATAAATTCTTGAATCTTGTATCAGAAAACTTATTGATAAGTAATTGGTTTCCCTCTTTATATAATTATGTTTTTATTGTGCTATTATTACCTTTACTAACAATATCGAATTTACAGTATTAATTAACTGGAAAAATTCTAAAAGAATAATTCCAGAAGATAACAAAAATACTAGATCTACCAATACTTAAACCTTGCAATTATCCATAAGAGCGGTATATCAGTAAAGTTTGCATATAAAACCTATAGAATGAATGAATATATATTAAAATATATTTATATAATGGAAATATTCAATAATACAAATAAGTGCAAGTCTTATTTACATTTTCAAAACCCTGGCAATGCCTTTAAAAATATTCCTAATATTGTGAAGGATATATTAAGTATATAAAGCTGTTATCATTATCCTTAGGGCAGTCTTTTGCTTAATTAAACACCTTTAATCTGTTTGTCAGCTCAGATTCAAAGCTATAGCCCGTACTTAAACCGATAAGTGACATTTAAAAACTTCTGGGCCTAAAGATAAATGCAGTACTTGGAATTTGGCTTAGAAATAATGCAAGAATATCTAAATATTGTATCTTAAAGTTGCTTCAAAACCCATTAGTTTGGATTCTATTTTTCTCTCTTGTAGGGAAAGAGAGTCTAGAGATAATACAATCTTATAAAACGCATAGATCCTAAATCTTAAGAGTATTAAAACCCATTCCTTTCTTGGAGAACTTCAGAAGGACCTTTGGAGTTATAAAAAAATGTATGGTCCTTATAGAGTTGGTATTTTGCTTAATTTCTCTCTCTCTCTCTCACCTACTTCGACTCCGAATTATGGCATATGGCATATAGTATGTCGTCTGCCAATGCGGAACTATTTTCGCAATCTGCGCAGACGTTCGGACCTCGATATGCGGCCGAGATCCAATGCCCGGCAGCTGATTCCGATTCTCGGTGGGGTTCTTGATGCTTTTGGCTTGAGTTCGCTGGGGCTTGGGTTTCTCTGTAAGATGAAGCTGAAGCTGAAGACGCCGTGATATGCGCCGGGTGCGATGCGATGAGATGCGTGCGATCTATCAGCGTTTGGCCATGTTCTCGCGGCGGCCACTGTCGGGGGCGCAACAACAAAGCGGAACGGAACCGCCGGCACCGGAGTCGCCACTGGGCGAAATGTCACGTACCCAATGCCGGAGACCCATCCGGAGCATATTTAAAGTAGCAGGCCGCCAACGGAGGGCAGCAGAAGACAGTCGACCATCCAAGTGGGAGCACAACCAGCGGCCGAAAAGCAACTGGAACTGCACCGGAGGACAAGATGACAAGATCGACCTATATTTGGGCGCTAGCCGCCTGCCTGATCGTAAGTTTTTCAATCCGTAGGATCCAACTCTGAGTCTTTGAGGCATGGAGGAGTTACAGGGAGATCTATCCCTTTCTTTTATTCTCTTGAAAAAAACGCAACTTGAACTATGAATATAACAGCCCTGTTCTTAAGTTCCAAAAAAATCTCTATCGATAAAAACATTCGATTGTTACATAATTAATCGTTTCGATAACTCACAGTTTGAGAGGCATTCAACCGCTTCAACTTATTCAAAAAAGTTTTTAAAATCAGATAAAAATAGCCTCAATCCACTTTATTATATCACTTTAATCCCGGAAACTAATCCATTTCCCTCTCTCTTCTTGCAGGCCTGTGCGAGCGCCAATTATGGCGGATCCCAGGGCTATGGCGGACCCGTGTCCGGCGGCCATGGTGGCTCCGATGGCGCTGACGCTGCTTCGGCGGCTGCAGCTGCCGCTGGATCTGCTGGCGGAGCTGGTGGCGAGTACGCTGGTGCCGGACCTCAGGGTCTGGAGTCTGGAGCTGATGCCGCTGGCGTCGCCCAGGCTGGCGGCCAGGGCGGCTATGGCTCCGGCCAGAGCAGCTATGGCTCCGACCAGAACATCCCCTACAAGCCGGTGAACACCAAGGGCAACACCCTCACCTCCTCGATCACCTATCCCCAGAACAAGGGCGAGATCCTGATCCACCGTCCCGCCCCCATCATTGTCAAGCGCCCGCCCACCAAGGTCCTGGTGAACCATCCCCCACTGGTGGTGAAGCCCGCTCCCGTGGTGCTCCACAAGCCCCCAGCAATCGTCCTCCGCAAGGTCTACGTCAAGCACCACCCACGTCGCGTCAAGGTTGAGCCCGTCTTCGTCAACGTGGTGAAGCCCCCAGCAGAGAAGTACTTCGTCAATGAGAACAAGCAGGGCTACGGCCAGGGCTCTCACTCCGGCTCCGGACACGGACACGGTGGACACGGACACGGCGGTCATGGCGGACACGGACACGGCGGCCACGGCAACGGACCCCATGGCTCCGGTCATGGCCAGCACGACGGTGGTCGCGCTCTGCCCGCTTACGCATCTGGAGCTGATTCCGCCGCCGCCAGCGCCGGCTACCAGCTGCTCCAGAGTGGCAACCAGGGCCTGTCCGCTCTCGCCAACATCGCCGGCGAGCGCGAGGGTCCCTATGGCTCCGGCCATGGCCACCAGCACTACGGCGCCGGTCCCTCCGGATCCGGCAGCTATGCGGCTCCCTCTTACTAAGCGCAAATGTGAAGTATGAGTGGTGGCCGCCGGACTGCCGTGACTGCTGCCGCTCCGGCATCCCCCGAAGCGGCTGGTTCAGTCGTCCGGCGTCCGGTCTCCGGCTGATTAGTGTTATGTATGCTTTAATATACAGCCTGATCCATGCCACCCGCCCATCGTCCATCGCCCACCGCCAGCGACTACAACCACACCCACTCACGCACACCCACTCCACCCAATCCATTCGCCGACGGCCGAGGGAAGCGTGGCTGGCAGTCAGGTTTCTTTGCAAACAAATAAAAAATTTTGAAAACCAAAAATTATCGACTCTTTGTAATAATTAACTTAGAAGGCGCTTGGGAAAGGAAATGCCTGTAATCATTCGAAACGAAGTGAAGCCAACTAGTAATTTATCGAACCGAAAATGTAGTCGACTTATGGATATAGTTTCGCTTTTTAGTTATCGTTATTAATCGAAAAAAGGATAGATTTAAAACCAATTAAAGTAGCGTCTAATAGGATAGGCAACATATTACAATACTCTTACAAATACCTTAGTTTTCATTCATATTTCATTGCTTACTTTTCAACAGCTTTTCAGTAGATTTCCAAGATAGATAGATTTCAAGATTTGGAAGAAAATCGAAGCTTCGATAATCGATTTTCTTCCACCTCTAGATTACACAGCAAATAATATCACTTTTATGGCGTTGCTATTACCATTTGTAATGCTGTTTACTATATTTATATAAAATAAATTCTTCTAAACTATCTGAATATTTTAAAATTTGTAAATACTACTTAAAAACTAGCATACAAAAATCTTGGGGGAAGTAATTTCTTTGTTTATTTCAAAAGAGAGGTGGTACATATCTAGCAAGAATTTAGCAAAGTGCGAAAAACGTTAAAGATTATATTGTCCCAGTTGGGGTAGTCCCATTATCGTGCTAGTAAAGGTCAACTTGATAGAGCTCAGCTTCCCGAATAGTGTCGCCTGTAATCACAGGTGTCTATAATCAAAGTGCGAGCTGTCATCACGCTGCCCATCTCGGATGTCCTTCCCATTGTCCAAACGCAACAATTAGAGTTCACGCAACTGCGAACTGTCGATAATAAATGACAAACGATGACAATGATAATAATTGGGGGGAGAGGCGGCGATCGCAGTATCGGAATGTAAATGTAGGTCGCCGGTGGCCGCCCATTTGGCAGTTTGAAAAATCAGCATAAAAATGCGACACTTTCGCGGTGAGTTTTCAGTCTGTAAGCAGAATTAAATTGGGAGCATTCAAAAATAGTACCCAAGTAAACAGAAATTAATAAGCCAACGAACAAAAAAGAATCGTTTCCAAGTTCAAAGTTTTCGGGCACGTGTAGAAGACGTTAAAAAAAACAACAAGAAAATGGCCAATATCGGACAAGATTTTTTCTTTCTGATGGTTTTATTCCTGACACTCCTTGCCTTGTGTTTCGGGCAAGTAAGTATTCCAATTTAATAAATAAAAAAAACAATCAGTAACAAGTTTAGTTAACGTTCCATTTAAAACTTAGTAAACTTCTTTAACAAATATCAGTAACATTTTCTGCTTAGATTTCATATATCTGATTAGCATTTAAACAAATATTTTACAGGGTATCATAGAAACAACTTCTAGCCGAATCCCAACCGAAATGTCACAAAAACATCTTGTTTTTAGTTTTGAAGCGATTTGAACCCACCTCCAACTATGTATTTATAGGAATTTTAGGTAAATCTATAAGCAAATCAATTTAAAATCTAGAGTTTACAAATTGTTTGTTACAATTATACATTTTATACTTATAAAAAGTTCTAGAATATTTAAGACTCTTCTAAACCACTTCAAAATATCTAGAGATTTATGAATATTTGTTATTTTGTACATTTTTTATATTTGTTTGAATAATTCGTAATGGACGACTCTATACGCACTTTCAATGAGAGTATTAATCTCTATAGAGTATTAATCTCTCATTGAAAATTCGTATAATCGTCTTGCTCGCACTTACGTAAAATCCTATGTCAAGCCTTTCTAATAAATGAAGTTTTTAATACAGTATCATAACACCATAAATAATTTTGTGACCAATTATTCTTAATATTATTACAACTTATAATATAATATTACATTCATACAAATTCGGTCTCTCCGATAAAAAAACATTACAATCTCTAGAGATTTCTGTCATACACTGTGTTATGGACATGGTAAAGGTTTAATATTTTTTTTAATTGTAATACCTTCTGCATAATACGTATTTGTTATGTTTCTATTTATTTATTCAAATAGCCCTCCTATAAACGATCGGCGGATATGGGCACAGAGGCGTTCCAGTCGATGCTCCAGCTAATCCTTGCACTTTTCCAGAGATAAAATGGACAATATATTTATACAGTTTTATCGGCAAAAAATGATCGTCGAAAATCAATTTGGAAATTCTATGTGGCCTGGCTTGGTTGCTACATTTTTTTTTCTTCTCTATTTTCCTTACATTAATTTTTATTTTTTCTGTTTCTCTATATTAATTTTTTTTTTACATTATAATGTGTTTTTTTCTTATTTATTCATATATATGTATGTATATATTAATTTTTTTTATAACTTATCAAAATACCTAGTGGAGAATGGGAATATATTATAGCACTTCTAAAATGTTACCCTTTCAGATAGCTTATTTAATCCAAAAACTATTTTTGTTCCATAATTGGATCATAAAATATTTATACTAATCGATGTTTAAGAAATTCTTATTTTACAAAAAGCTATTACCATTTTATATGGTGGGTATATACAGTTCCTATTAACTTACAACTATCTGTGAATAATAATCTCTCTGGAGTGTATCACTTAAATAATTAAATTCACCGGATCCCCCTTGTGTTCAGTTATAAACTAGATATTAAAACAGAAACATGTTCAAAATAAAGCACCTATAAAAAAAACCCAAAAGCGAGTATTGAATATTTAAAACAATCACAGGACTATTTTTATTTAATTTATTTATTAAGGAATTTGCTAATATCTGCCCATATACATATAAACCCAATTCCGACCTCCGTCTGGACAAGGTGTGTTCTACTTTAGATAAGTATAGGCCTGAATATATTACACTGCCTTGGGTCACTATCTGCAACGAGATACATGAATAAAATCTGAAGAGAACCCCTATACATTCTTTACTACAGAGCTGAAAAACTATCGACGATAGTATCGATACTATCGATGATGCTGTGCTCTGTGTCAGCATCGATGGTTTTTTCCACCATCGATACATCGGGTCAGCACTATCATTACTTGGCGATGCGAAGAGAAAAAAGCAAGAAAGTGAGTTCTGCAGCAAAATGGACATGTTTTTGGCAATTAAAGCAAGTAATTTATTTTATTTGTTTTTTGTTTTTTTAGAGAAAAGAATGGTCTCACCTTATTATTTAGTTTTTATATATTATTTCCCTATTATTTATTTCCATATGTACCCAAAGAATGGATCTCGAAAATGTTAATTTAATTATTAAGCAATTACTATTGACAACTTGATCTATTTATTAAATTTATAACGGACAAAAGATATTTTATTTTCATATATAAAACTATATAAGAAAACATTTGTTTTATTTTCTTAAATTGGAAATATATAAATTATGCCATGCAATCTGATATGTTTAAACCAAAGAAAACATTTATTTTAGCCCAGTGTATTTGGTCGATAGTATCGATAGTACCGATGGCTTAAACTATCACGAGTGGCGCCACTATCGATGTTTTTACAGCTCTACTTTACTACCTGGAATTGTGAACAAATTCAGAGAATTACTTTCAGAGCAGAACTTGTGCGTTACACTTGAATATTGTTTTATTTATAGTTAATTTTTCGGCTACAAGTTACATGGTTGAGTTTCTGGCATAACAGCGTTAAAGAGTATATAGATGTGTATGTATATAAGAGTATATATATATAAAGTACGTTATTTAGTTAATAGTTGTTAAATAAATCATATAAATAGGGTTTGTTACTTGTTTTTGTTCGCTCCTAGTTGCATTTTAAGGTTAGCTTTTGATCGATTTTGAGGTGAATAATAGGTATTAATAAAATCGCATAAAAAGTGCTTTAAATTACAAATTTAAAATCAAGTAAAGTGGGTTGACATTTGCGCTAGAATATGCAATCAATTGTTTTAAACAGAAGTTGTTGTGTGTGTGTGCGGGAATATACAGAGTGTGCAATTGTTAAGTGAAAGTGGCTTTAAAAAGTTGACTACAAATTTTAAAAAGGTGATGTGAAGTTTTTAAAAAGTCGTTTCGATGGAATTGAATGCACTCCGCAGTAGCTTATAGTATATATATACGCCTCTCTCCGATTCGATCCGTATTTTCCGTATTTTTCCCCCCTTTTTAGTGATGACGGGCTGCAGCATAGACGGCTGCTGGCTGGGTTTGGGCAGGGGGCGTGGGCAGGGGCGGCGACTGCTGCACCTGTTGTGGTTGCTGTTGTTGTGGTGGAGGCGGCTGTGCCGCCTGCTCGATGGGAAAATTGCTAATCATCTCGTAAGGGGCCACCAGCGTGGGTGGTGGCATGCCCCAGGCATAGGGGTTCTAAGGGTAAGAGAGAGAATATTTAAATTAAATAAAATATATTAAAAAATATGTAGCAAAGCCTCTTGAACTTAATAAGAAGCAAGCATGCTTTTTATCATACTTGAAGCGTTAAAAAATCATAAAATCTTATAATTAAACAAAGAAATACAAAAAAAATAAACAATTACCGCTTGAAGTTCCAACTAAAGCATTAAATATCAACAGCAGCTACTTGGTATTAATGGTTAGACGTAATTAGCAATTAAATAAATCAACAAACTCTATTCTAAATTATTCCAAACATGCCTTGTTAGCTTCTAGTAAACATAAAATGTATATAATACGAAAACCTCTCCGTTTAACCGATCGATTCAATTCATAATTCCAAATCCAGATAGTTTTTGCAAGAACCTGGCGCGTTTTAATTTGCGCTGCTGCATTAAATCCCAAGTTAAAAGATAAACGAGAAATTCTTAACTTAGTACAAGGACGAGCACCTTCAATAGACTTCAATTAAATACGAAACCCGCACCTGTCCACCAGCGGCTCCTGTGAGTTGTGGCGGCATTCCCGGTCCTGCCGCCTTGTGAAAGAATATCGGTGGTGGCGGCGGCGGCTGTTGCAGCATCCTGGTCGGCGACATCAGATGATGCGGCGGCGGATGAGCCTGAGGAGAATGTGGTGACGAGTTGTAGAAGCTAAACTGACTGCCGTTGGTGCTGGGCGAGGGCGTGGGTGTGGGCAAGAGAGCGGCATGCGCAAGGGGATCCTTCAGGTCGTGCAACTGCTCCGGCCGCTTGCCCCGGACCTTGTTCGGGTTCGAGTGACGCTTCGCGTAGCCCTTCTCCAGGAAGGGCGGCTGGTCCGGGACGTTGCCGGCCTCTGGCGACGGCGGTGGTGTGGCCTCCACACCAGCCTGATGATCCGCTCCAGCGCTTCGCAATGCCTGTTGGTCCGTGTTGTTATGCTGATGATAGGCCGGCATCATGGCAATCTCTTCAGGCGACGCGGGATAAGACGACATCTGCAGATGCATGTCCACGCCGATGTTGTAAAAGTATCGCAAAGTGCCCACATCGGCGGGCAGATCCTCGCCGTTCATATGGAGGGAACGACGCGGTTCTCCTCCAGCCGCTTGGGCACTCAGCGCTGGATGAGATGGCGCCATGAAGGGATGCGGTCCTGCCAGGGACAAGGCACCCGCTGGCGGTGGGCCATAGCCGTTGAATGGCATATAGACGCACCCGTCGGCTGGTGGTGGCGGCGGCGGATACTGGAACTCCTCGGCCATGGCCAACGGGGAGGCGGGCCACGGAGGAGGTACCTGATCACCAGGGTGACCCGACGTTAAAATAGGTAAATAGTTCATAAAGTGAGTGGGTGGCGGCGGAGCAGCTGAGGCGACCGACTCCTGGCTATGATTCGGAGCACTGGAGCTCTGGCGCGGTGCCCTGGAGCGCTGCTGCTGCTGCTGCTGGCGTGACTTTTGGGTCGCACCCTCTCGATGGCGCTGCTCTCTCTGATCTTGATCCACGCCATGATCCTGCTGGTCTGGGTCCCGGTGCTGCTCCTCATCCTGGACCACCTCTCGATAGCAGTTTTCCAGCGGTAAGTAGCCCTGCATCGGCACCAGCTCACACTTGTTGGACTCAAAGTACTGGCCCATCTCAAACAGCTTGGTCTTCTTCCATTTGGGCAGCTTGTTGGGCTTGCCCACAAACTTGGGCATCGGCATGCGATGATGGGGATGATGCATCTGGCGCTGATACCGATAGGGCAGCGTCCACGGGCGGAACTCATCGGGCGGCACGGGATGCAGGGACTCGTAGGGAACCTACACACCAAAGCGAGAGATCCAAGGATTAGACGATTCTCCAACTGCCATGACATTATCAAGTATAATAAGTTAACAAAACACAAGGAACAAGAGGTAGGTAGGTAAGAAAGGCGGTACCAATAGCTTCTTGCCAAGCTTCTCCACAAAAACCACGCAGTGGGTCTTGTCTTGGAAGATCTTTTGGATGTGGCACGTGGTCAGCTCCAACTCGTGCTCCATTTCCACCAGGCACTTGGCTCCCACCTGCAAAACAGACAGCACAGAGACCAGAGAGAAGGGCCGAGGCCGAGGATGAAAGATAAACGAAAGAAGTTGGACCAATGATGGAGAGTGTGTGTGGTGTGTGTGGATGAGTGAAAAGAACATGAAACGTGTGTGTGTGTACTGTGTGTTGAGAGTGTGTACTGTCTAGAGCCGGGATCAGGTCATACCTTGAAGTTGTAGTCATTGGCATAGGCGTTATACCGCTTGGCCTCCTTGCGGATGTCGTTCCAGCAATCAAACTCAATATTCCGATACATGAAGGGATCCAGGGACTTGGCTACCTTGTAGGGAAAGGGTGTGATGCCTGAAAATAAGTATATAAGGATTATAGGGTTCAATCAATTAAAATCCGTACAGTATCCTTCTGAAATACTCACCATCATCCAGCAACTGGCGCACACAGGACACCAATCGGTGGGGACACATGTGAATTATATCGCTCGATTCATTGCCATTATTCCCGGTCGAGTCGTGATCCGGCTGCGAGTCTCGCCTTGAATCCCGCCTGCCTCCTCCCCCTAACTTTCGGTTATTATTATTACTGCTCTGGCTTCCGAGGATGCTGTGGAAATTGCACAGCTTGTAGTTCTCCAGAATGCAGTTGGTGTACTCTGGCAGATCCAGCTGGAACTTGCGACCATCGGAGCACTGCAGGCGAATCATGTAGCCCTTGCTATCGAACTCCTCATCGAACGCATCCCACTCGAAATTCAGCGGATGCAACATGCTCTCCACGGCAAAATTCACGTCGGGCAGCTTGAACAACATCTTGTAGAGCAACTTGAAGGCGATCGCTAAGGTAGGACGGATTACAGCCAAGGTGGAAGAGTTTATAACTAACTATTTACTTACACTGGCAAATGGCTGCCGTTTCAATGTATTTCACTTTGTAGACAGAATCAAAATGATTCTCGTTGTTGTAAAAGACCCGGAAATTGTCTGTATAGCGACGATTAAAGATGACGCTAGTCCCCATGTTGTAGGGCTCGAACAGGATCACATTGCGTCTGAAAGTAGTTATAAACAGAGAAATAAAAAAAGGTTTTTTATGGTTCTTGATTCTTCAAAAGCAAAAGAGCCTGCAAAATCGAGAAAAGGTAAAAAATGTAAATTTCTTCAATATTTACCGATACATGCAGCACATGGCGCGCAGTTCTGTCATGGTTCCATATGTCTTGGGCTTAGACATGTCTATCATGTAGCTATCAAAGTCGCCTTGGATGTCCTTTAAATAATACGATATTAATTAAATACATAAAATCAGGAAAGATCATCGATTAAGTTTAAGCTGCCTACAAAGTATGGTGTAATTCAAATCTTTACCATCATAGTTTCATAAAAAAAACATTATTTTATAAATATATTAAACGTTATAAGGGAATATATTTAGTATTATGCGAAATCATCAAAGCAGTCTTATTTACAAGAGTTTTTATACCCGGTACCCGTAGGGTACAAGGGTATTATAGCTTAGTGAAAACCGAAAATGTATGTAACAGGCAGAAGGAGGCATCTCCGACCTAAAAAGTATATATATTCTTGATCAGCGTCACATTTGCGGACGTTTTCTGAAAATTTGAGTATAATCGAATGATAAATATGGGAGATATAAGCAAAAATGTGAAAATTTTAATACACCGCCTTAAGACGCTGCTGTTCCAAGCTGTAGCCGCTAGGTGGCGCG
>JAEIIF010054386.1:0-13990 GCA_018874455.1 Drosophila trapezifrons
CCATTGATAGCCGAAAACATCGATAGTGTCCACCATCGATGTTTTAACAACCCTAGTAAGTATACAAAGACGATCTCTGCTCCTTCTAGAACTATAAACCTTCTTGAAAATAATATTATCCAGAATTCAATTAAATTTCCAGCATACTTCAATGGCTGTCAATCATCCTGCAACAAAGGAGCATTTCCCCTGAAATAATATACGATGCCACAATTTATGGAGGTAGCCATTGTCTCAATTTCCCCAACCGCATTTAGTTGCCTATCAGTCTTCACCTGGCACACTTTGTAGCCACTTTTATGGCATATACAACCCCAGAAGAATACCGAAGCGCACAAAGTTGCCAGCGAGCTCGCACCTTGCCACGCCCACTTTACACCGCCCACAAGCGACAAGGAACCCGGATATATGTATATGTATATGTATATTCCTCCCAGGAGCTAGGGATAGCCAGAGACAAATGCCGTTGCCATTGAAGACGAGTTGCCCATCATCTCCTGTCTCCTTTGCCTCGTTAAAATCTGTGAAAAAATATGTCTGGCTTTCCGTTATACAGGACGATATCTGCAGGGTTACAGTTTTCCTTCCTTTTTTTGTTAAGTGGCGCAGTTGCTGTGTCTGTGTGGGTTGTTGCTGGCTTGTTAACAACACCAGGAGGCAGACACTTCCTTCGGCTTCTGCAGTTCCTTTTGAAAGCACCGAGAAAAAATTTATTACAAAATAATGCACTTGTATTTATGATAGATTTTGTTTTTAATTTCTGTATTCTTCCTTTTGTGTAGCTAAAGGGTTTTTAAAAAATAAAATAAATTAGTTCCTTCTACATATGCAATAATTTCCTACCTTTTTTTTTTGCTGCGTAATTTTAACGCGTTTCTTTTTCTCCATTGTCTTGGGCATCCTCAGCTTGTGTCGCGTGTTTTGGCCTCATCCTCTCCTCCCTCCCGGATTCTATTACCATTCTTTTTTTGCCCGTTGCTTTCTGGGTTATAGGCCCCTTTTGTTTGGCCAGAAAAGAAGGCGCCGCTTTGTGTCTGCCAGAGTGTTTTTCCCGTTTTCCCCCCAAGCTTAAGCTGAAATGTTTAACGCCAGTGGAGGCGGATGGAATAGGGAATAGACCATACAATATGCTGCCATTGATGATGATGATGGAGGAGATGAATGGAGCCCAGGGAGGAAGGTGTTCCACACTAAACGGAAGTTCTGGCCACCGAGGCAAACAATTCCGCACTCTTTAAGCGAGTCCAAAAGGGGCAAGTAGCGGGCCTGGGAAAGTCAGGAAAACAGCTCAAATATTATCAGTTGAGTTCAGTTGAGTTGCCCAGGATGAGTCACTGGGGAAAAGGGTCATAAAAGAGATTATCAACAAGTGTCAATGTCCTGGGAAAAATAAAAAGAAATTCTTTCAGTATCTTGAAAACTTTAAGGAAGTGTGACTTTTTGAAATCAAGTAAGGATTCAAAATATTTTTTAACTTAAAAACTTATCAATTGAAAACCATCTAAAAATTCCCACTTTGTAGTAAAATCTCCAAGCTAGGAAGCCAAGCATTTAGGTCAAATAATTTCATGGTTGTGGCACTCAAAAAAATGTCACAACTTAAGAAGTCAAAGAATAACTTCAAGGAACTAAGGAAGCCATCATAAATGGCAACGAAAAATATCGCTTAAATCAGACTTTGTGAACTCTTAAGCCGGAAACTTTGCGGGGACGGAAAACTGAGCCTTAAAGTGAAAGCCAGCGTGTTCCTATGGCAACTCTGAAGTTGGTCCTGGACACACTTGTTGCCGGAGCCAACGATTGGGACTTCCTTCGAGGAGTGGGCCTAGTCACGTAGGTGGCTACAAATAACCGCCAGCCATCGAGGACCCGAAAAAATAGAAGGACATAATAAAAAGCGAAGGAATCGCTCACACACAGAATCCCCGAGTTCTCGTATCTTAAAGGAATATTAAAACAGTCGCTGGGAGGTCGGAAAAGGCAAGATAGCCGAGTCGGCTCAGCTGTGTGCCGTAGCTCAAGGTCAGAATGGGAAATCCGGTGGCGGGAAATGGGCAAAAGGTGGGCCTGTTTCGGTGCCTTTTCGCCCCGCTTGTGCATGCAAATAAATATAAAATTTTTATGAATGAACACGTATGATGAAAGAGCAACGAAGCCCGTGGACCCAACACACTCGACCTACAATGGGAATAAAAAAAGCTCTGGCAACTGGTAGCTTTGGAATTATATTTATAGAATCTGAGGAATATTCAGAATCTGAAGAGTTCCTTAACACGGGAGAGTCTGCTAATTAGTTGTTGTTTATTTAGAAAATAAAATATGATATATATTTGGTTATTAATCTTAGCAATTCAGCCTCTTAGACAATTATTTATAAAGCATTTTATTTCTTATAAATGTATTTATTTATTTTCTTGGAAATAAACTTAAATAAATATCAAACATAAATGTTTTCAAATAGAAACAACAATCTAAAATATATTTTATAAGTATACAATTTCGGTAAGCATATTTTTCAACACTTTTTATTTAAATTCCCTCGATTCTGACCTATTGAGCCGTTTTTTAGCGTTTTTTAGTTTCGCCCACAGTGCCTGATCCTGTTTCCACGAAAATAACCTCCACCACCTCACCGAAATCCTCTTTCTGCTGGCCAACTGCGTCCCTGGAGGCCACCTCAGTACTGACATGGTTTCGTTTAACCAGGCCAGAACGGAAAATCTGTTAAAGGTAGCAGCCAAAACCAAACCAAGCCGAAACTGAAACTGAAACCCAGTTAAACGAAAGGGGGCCTGTAACGAGCGGGGGACATGAAAACAGAGGGACGAAAAAAAAGGAGAAAAAAAAGGCTATAGCAAATACTTGTACAAGTTGGCATGTTCTCTCGGTGCTCGCGTTTTGCCAGTAAAATGTTTCTATTTTTATCACCATTACGAGATGGAAAACACCCTCAGCCCCGTTCCGCCCCTTTGGTCCGATTTCCCAGCTTGATCTTTTCCCCATCACCCCCTCCACACAACTCTGCACCGCCGCCCCCCTTTGACTGCATTTGCATGTGAAACAAGCAGATAAATTCAGACATGCAAACGCCATAAATTCTTGTGAGGCGAGCAGCACCAGGAGCCGGGTAACACAGTAGCAGGAGCACACGGAAACTAAAAAGTTGAAAAATTTGTTATTTATACTTAAAATATTAATTTAAAAAAAAAGGTAACGATTTATTAAAGGTAATTGCTGAAGTATCGCTTTGATAGAAACTGCAAATAGTTAGGAATATAACAACATCTACATTTTTCGAGCGATGCTTTAACTAAGCCACCTCAAGTCTATACAGATTCTTTTGACTTAAGTTTAACCGTTTGCTGCGAAAAACATTCTTTTAATAAATAAATAAGCTCACATTTTTCCCCAAGTGCAGCCATAAGAGACGAGTAAGGAAACGCTGCAGCATCGTCATTTAAAATCGAAAATTTCACATATTTTTGCATGAAATTTGCATGCAACAGCGCCGGAGGAAGCCGGAAGCGGTCGTAGATGCGGCGGCCAAGATGCAGTTTCAGATGCATCCCTTTTTCGTGTCCACATTGCGATACAGTTACAGATACATATAGAGCCGGCATTATGTAGATGGCAACGCCATACATCTTGTTCCCTAGAAAATGTTGGCTTAAATTTAGCTGGCGAGAACTTTTCAACTTTTTGCCTGAAAATTGAAAAAGTTTCATGTCCAAAAAGGAGGGCGGTTGAAAAACGAAGTTCAGAGATGCGACATGACAGCATGTGGTAAGGAAATAAATGAACTAGTCCCGACCTTGGAGTACCCGGTCCTTGACTCATTAAGATGCATTGCATACTTTCTGGCATTTTTCTTAGGGAAAAAATCTTTAATACTCTCTCTTATGAAGGTCAATTAGTGTTTAGGTTTGGTAAAAATAAAATAACAGTACAGCTTGCGTTTAAATTAAATTTGTAAAACTTATTTTAATAATAGAATTTTTTAAATATTTTTATTACAGTTTCCTAACATATTCACCCAGACCATATGCCCTTGTATCCAACGACGTTACCGTGTATGAAAAAAAATAGTAGGAAGGTGACCCTGAGGGGCAACTGATGCCTGTGATTAGACCCGAGGCACGTTCCCCTGGAAACTGCAGATACAGACCGCCAACGTGGACAAGATTTATGGCCTGCGATTGGGTTCCAGTTATTAGAAGCAGTTGAGAGTCGACAGCCGAGAGTCGAGAGTCGAGAGAGTTGCGGCAATCGAATGCCGTTGCATAAATCAAATTCATTTCCCAACTGTTTTCACTTGGCTCCGAATCTGTCGACTTGCAGCCTCAGCCGAGGAGCCTTGGCAAATGGAGCAGTCAGGTGATTAGCAATCATCATCGGCCAACAGGTAAGCCCGACCACTTGATTGAAATGTCCAACTGCCAGTGGTTCTGTCACTTTTCCCCCTTTTCTATTAGCCAGAAAAGTGGACAGCTTGCCCGGTAATTGCATCTCAATTCTGGCAACTCGTCACGGAGCTTCTATGCATGCAGATTGTGCTCTGAAAACTGGCAAAATTTGATAATTAAAATGCTCAAAGAAACTCTCTGGAAAATCATGTTTAAATTCGATACATTCTTTGGAAATTCATTACATTCTGAAGCTTAATGTCTGGGCTGTAAAATATATTTTTGTGAACTTTCTGTGACTTTTAAATGGTAACCGAATGAAATAGGAAACTCCTTGATATTTCTTGGTACCAAATATTAATATGAAAGCCATGTATCATAAACATTCTTAGTCTAGACCATGTCGGAGGTCACTTTCAGCCGGCTTGACTCATCAAACAAGAAGGCTAAGGAATCACAAAGGCCATCATCCAGCGGAAACCCCATTAGCCGCCATTAGAAAAGAGTTTTATGTTACCAGTTGGAAGCTAAAAGCATTTCAATCGAGGAAAGGCAACCTGAACCTGCCCCAATGCTGCACTCAAGTCAAATGCAAATGAAACCACAAAGGAAGGAAAAAATATAAAAACGGAGATGAAATTGAAAATGGAAATGAAAATGAAAAATATAAAATGGAAAATAAAATGGAAAGGCGGTTGCGGTGCGATTGGGATTCTACAACTGGTGGCCTATCGCAATCGGTAGGCATCTGAATAATTGAAGTGTTGGGCATAGCACAAAGGGCCCTCCAGATGCAGATATATTTCCAGATAGTCAACAAGTTTTTCCCCGGGTTCCTTTTCTTTCTTTCTATTTCTCTTCTTTTTTTTTTTTGCTTGGAAAATTGCCAGTTGTCAATGGCTTTGACATTGGCAGACCAAGAAAAGCGTGACAAATTGTTGTGTGTTTTTTTTTTCGGAGCAGGAGAAAGGACAGGCCGGACCTCAACTCAGCAGGAGTCATAAATTCCTGGGCAAGGAAATTTATCAGGCTCAGCTTGGCCAATTGATTTCATTCCCGGCCTCAAACAGATCCAATTGACCAACAAAAAGTCGGCAAAGCATATAAAAATTCCGATTGGAAATTGAATCTAAGTTGGAGGCAGACACTTACGCAAGTTTTTTCTTCTTTTTTTTTTTCCTTTTGGCCTCTTGGTGAAAAGTTTCTGTGGCACTTGCGATAGAAGATTTTCACGGCAGCCCTAACTGGGAAAATAAACAAGCGGCAGCTGCAAAGCAAACAATCTACAAGTATTTCGAAGATGCAGCAGAAACGCATCTCGGAGATACAATTCGCTTCCTCATCGCCCGGCACTTCCACTTGTTTGCTTTTCTAAGGTAACTTTAAATATTCTCCCGACTGCCTGCCAAAAATTAGGTGAGAATTTCGTTTAGCCACACACAAAGGGCTCCAAGTCGAAACTTTGCTTTCTATCTAACGGTTGCATCTTTCCAAGTTGTGCGAACTGTCGCACATCATTTTCACCAAGCAGCTCTTCGATATGGCAAAAATCTGGGCGTAATGTGGAAGTTTGAATGCTCTTTTTTGGGGCTTCAATTAATTAGTAAATATAATAACGAAGTACAACAAAAAAATCATAGTTATTGTCGTGGTTTAAATGTAGATTCTTATTTATTTCGTGGATTTCTCTTTTGGTTTTCAATTTTAAAGTATTTGGTTTCGTTCTTATAATCGTAGTGTGACCATCGTCTTCCTTTTTGCTTAATCCTAATTTTATTTAATCTCGGCGGAATCTTAACATAAAATGCTAAATGCTTTACAAAATGCAAAATGCTTTACAAAATGCTGAAAGGCTACACTATGCCATCATATTAAATAATCACCGCTAACAAATGCTGATTCACAAAATGCTAAGAGACTGCATTATCAAAGCTAAAATATTATACAAAATAAAATTCATCAAAACCTTGCAAGTAAAATGCTATCTTTTATATATATTTAGTAATTAATTGGTAGTAACTGCAAGGAATACCCAGCATCTTAGGATATTCCTTATGTAAAATATGACAATAATATTTCCTGACTTATACAACCTTCTAATTCGGGTCAAAAACTCCCTCTTGACCCTACACTCAGCCACTTCAAACCCATTCCCGATCATTAAACAAACTAAATCATCAATTCACGATACCCCAGCGGAAAAGCAACTCCTACAACTCCCGGCATTTTCCTATATACTCAGCACATAAAAAAAATCGAAGCTAATAAATCAAGCAAATATTTGGGTCACGCTTCCGTGGCTGTGTCTGTCCGCAGAGTGCACACTGTACGGGGCCGGGGGAGGGGAGGTGCAAATGGACATCGCCAGTGTCTAGTAAAAAGAAAAATATTTGCTCGAAAATTGCCTGTAAATATTTGAGTCGGTTGACTGGGGGTAGAAGGCAGATCAATGTGTCTCGAAATCGGTTTGGATCTCTTTTTCGGTTGATTTATGCGCGGTCAGCCACTCTTGACCCGAACTTAGATGTGGCCAAGAGCCAATTTCTGGCCAAGACTGATGCCACATGCTTACGCACACATGTCTCGGCCATAATTCAATGAAAGTGTCAATAGGGCGGCAAAAAGCTGACCACCGAATCAACACTAACTCAATCAATTCCGGCTGAATAAAATAATAAACAATTTCCTTAACAAAACAAATATCGCCGCAACTTTTTCATTCTCTTCTTTTTTTCAGAGTACGTGACTTGATGGGACTGTGCCACACAGCTGGCAGCTTTAAAAATATATATATTTATGGGAAAATGTTGACAGAATGTTCTAAAAGCTCTTTTTTAAATAATTTTGTTGCAAACTTTTTGCTATAAGTTAAATTGTGTTGAGTTAGGTTAGTGTTTTCTCTGATGTTTAACTTTAAATGTGAAAGATAAAATAGATGTGACACTATAAATATGCAAAGAGATAAAAAATAGATTAAGAAAGATTAAGAGAACGGGAGTGAAGGATTTATTATTGTTGATAACATTTATCTGCCAAGGTTAAATCAAGATAAAGAATTCCAAGAAGGTTTTGATTCTAGGTATAACATTTTTTGCAATTTGATACGCTATTAATCCATATGCATTTACCAATAAAAATTTTCCTTACAGCCATGTTCGTAATTATACAAATATTTACCATTACTCGAAGCATTTCAAGAAAATCAACGAAAAAGGAAAACTTAAATTGATTTTTTATAATATTACTAAAAATGTTTGCACAAAATCCCATCAGCCCAAATAAAAGTATTGTAAAAATCGTAGTTTTCTTCTTATTTCCTTGGGAAATCTCAACCAGAAGCTCCAGTCCGAAGGACATCTCAGCTTGACTTTAAGCAGGCCTTTAAAGTCGCTAAATGTCAACTTGTGGCGATGGCCAAATGGCAAAATGGAAAATGCACTTTCCACACACACACAAACCCAGATAGAGGGAGAGAGAGAGACAGGGGCAGAGCGACGGATGGACAGAGAGGCACACACATCCGGTTGGCCATTTGTCGGAATGAACTGGCAGGATTGCGGGCAGGGTCACGACACATGGCGGCCCAAACCGATTTCACCAGGCCAAGACCAAGCCGGCAGACAAACAACTGTGAAATGCATTTCGACATGTCCAAAGCACGAAAGAAAAACCAAAAAAAAAGCAAAGAACAGCCAGAAAGAAAGGCCAACCTACTAGGAGCCAGATGGAGGGAACTTTCCTGGCTTTGCCGTGCCATAAAAGTAAATGGAACATGTACAAGTGTCTCTGTACACACCTAAATATATTTCTAAACAGAGAAAAGAAAGAGTGGCGTTGAAATAAAAATTACCTATAATATTTTTATAATATCAGAAAATGTGAAAATAAATAAGTACGCATAATAATATGTTCCATGATCTCCATATAATACGAAACTGTAGCCTGTACTACACAAACGCTATAATTATTTCATTATAATAAATAATTGTATTTATTTAAGTAATCAAAATAATAACATTTATTTTAACGTACATTTTATACTATCTTAATCTAATTAATTTTGTTGATTAGATTTGGTATAAGATTTCCCACTCCTTATTATTTTTATGACTTATATTAAATTCTGAATCATTTTCCAATCCGTTTTCCTCTCTGCAGGAGCAAGTGTGTTTGTTTGAAATGGCCAACAACTGCAGCAAACTGTCAGCTGCTAACTTTAAAAGCTAAAAATGTTTATAGAAAACTCGTTACACAAATCGAATAGAAATTCTCGTCTCTACTTCGCAGCAGCCTCATTTTACGAGGGGGAGTACGCTCTGGATGACCCTGCCAACCTCGGGAAAACTCACTAATTTCCCATCGTAAAAACTTCAAATGCTATTTGTCGATGGAGGTGTAATTTCAATAGGTGTATAAAAAGGGAAAAAAGGGCCAGAGGAAGGGCCAATTGCTGTTGATGGACTTGCAACAAAAAACGGGGAGAGATATTAGTCCACCAGTTGCAATCGGTAATTGCTTAACTTTAATTTCGACACCGGAAAACAGATTGGGAATTTGGATTTGTCTTTCACAAATACAAACATTTATGGTCAGTTTGTAAATAGCTGACAAAAGGTTTATGTTGGGGAAAATATAAATGGAAAATGCATTTTGATTATAAGCATTTTAAATCGCAAAAATTGTTATATCTAAATAATAAATTGTGTCTTCTTATTCTGCAATTTGTAAACATCTTGGAGGTCTGGTTTTAATCTTGAAGATAAGCTATCTCCACAATAATAAATCCTTTTGTGCCGTTTTATTTATTTTTCTTAATATTTTCTATTATCTTTTCCCATATTTATAGTGCCAGACCTGTTTTATCTTTCACTTTATAAGTTAAACATCAAGAGAGTCACTAACCTAACCCAATACAATTTTACTTATCGCAAAAAGTTTGAGGTATAACGATTTAAAAAAAAACAGTTAAGTCTCTTACCAATATCCCCTTAAAGCAAACCCCAATTAATTTTAATATTCCTGTTCTTAGCCCTTTCATTATCACCAAAAGCCTTGACGGAATCAGTTTGTTCCTAGTATTTGCCACAATCAACAGACAATTAAAAAAAAATATAAAAAAAGGGAAGGGAAAGAAGAGAAGTGGACGGAATTCGTAGACTAAACTTCGACTTTGACTCCTCTCATCTATTTGTCTAGCAATTAAAAAAGTATAAAACCAGCAAATTAAATGCGCCAACAGTTGGACCAAGTTTTTTTTTTTTTTTCCTATTTTTTTCAAATTCTATTTTCAGCGCCAATTTTTTTTTCAGCTGCTACTGCTTTGGCAAACTTTTTTGAGCCAAGAACGGGGGAGAAAAAAAACAGCAAGCCAACAGGCGTCGCGTCGCCGCACTTAATTAAATTAAAAGGAGTTTTCCCACACCACCGCACAGTGGAACCAAAACGATGCGAAAAGTCAACAATAACAGACGAGGGAACAAGAGAAAAATTGAGCAAAATGTTGGCCAAACAGACGGCGACAGTCGCGGGAAATCAGCAAAACTAATGCTGAAAGTTATTTTTTGCGCTGGCGGTTAAGGGGAGGGACCAGTGGGCGGTGGGACAAGTGGGCGGTGTGTCCAGTGGGCGGTGGGCAATGGGTGACAGCTGCCTTCGGTGGTCGTGTAAGTCGAGGGGGCGTGGCCCGTCACCGAACTCACAGCGCCGTGAAATGGCCGACAACGTTCATCTGCCAAGCGGAATTTAGTTTGCCGCCCCGTTCCGGTTTTCGCTTCCGGGGATTTTACGCATTTCAAGCGAATTTCAAGGGATTTCTTACAGTTTTATTATTATTTGTATGGTATTTTTTTATTTTAATAAATCATAAAGCATACAATTGTGGACTTTCCTGGCAGAGTTCTGTAGGAATTGAATTATTAGTGTTTTATCTTTTATTAATTTGATACTTGATATTTAATTAATTTTATTTCCATTGAGACGGAGTCTTTGTATGATATTTTATAGAATTTGTTAATCAAATATGTGTTAATGCAACCGCTTCTTCCCGAAATCTATGAAAAATACTGATTCTTATTTTTATTTTAAGCTTTAAACAATATTTTCAAACCAGAACAGAGCTGTGCTTTCACGCCCACAGTTTTTCTTTATTTCCCCAACTGTCGAGGGCGGCACAGAGTTTATCAACTTAATTAGAGGCTTGATTACGCCGACTGTCGTCCGTCTCCATGGGCATTAAAATTAAACGCGACGTGAATGGCTAAGGAGGCTGCGAGGGCGAGGATCCGGACGCCGGATACGGAACAGGATTCCGGAGACAGACTCCGGATACGATGGCGGCACTTTGACATTTTAAAGCAGCCGCCGCCAGACGGCGTGTCTCTTATCGCAGGCACCTACCCACCACACCCGCCCGACTGGCCCCGAGCCCGCTGGGCAACCCTTCCGCGCCACAGTCTGTTATCAGCTTATGGCTCCCATTTGGTTAGCAGCCCTTTAACTGCTTGCCATTTATCGTAGATTTGATTTATGGCGCAATTAAAAACTGCCCCAGATGAATTGTGGGCGGGGATGGGGATAAGGGGCGGGGTGGGCCGCAGTTCACATTTAAGGCGTGGCCAGCTCACACGATCCACGGCTGCTTTTCGCTTCTTTTCGCCAACGGGGCAGCATCGAAGCGAAGCCAAATTTATGGCAACAAATTTATTGGCAAAAAGTGGCGTTGGGGACGGAAAAAAGGCAACGCGAAAATTTAAATAGAATTTTCGCTTGCTTAAGAGTGACAAACGGGACATGAAAAGCGGAAAAGAGCTGAACTGAGATGGTAAATCCCACTAAGCTACACCGCAAAATATTTAAGCAGAGGGATTTGAAAGGGTTTTTTTAGAGGGGTAATTTTAAAATATTTATAAAGAAATATATATAAATTAAAATTATATATATTGCTAAGGGTTGTTATACCAGTCTTGGCTTTTACTTTTAAATAAAATAAATATAGAAACCGGCATTACTCCTTTCCCAAAATATTACAATATCCCTAGACCTTGTATATTCTCTGTGGCAAGACCTCTCTTACTACTCCAGCTACCCTCGCTCCCAGGCCGTGTCAACTTGAGTTAGGCTCCACCTCCGCCTTGGAACTCCATGCTCCAGCTCCAGCTCCAACTCCCAGTCCGGCCTCCTGGTGTTTGCCATCATTCGCCAGCTGTTTGCCTGCACTTTGAGTTATGCATTGGGGGACCGCTCCGGCCTTTTTGGACTCGTGTCAAACATATATAGACCGACACAGTACCGAGCTGCAGCTATATATAACGAGTCAGTGCAACATGTTGCCAGTGCCAGTGCCATGAAATGTAAATAAATTTCTCATGCGGCCTGGCATGTCGTAAAACACGAGGTTAATGTGGTAAAAGCTGGCTAGACATCTGATTCATGGCAGTGGGTAGAGGGGTGTTAAAAGGGGCTAACAGAAGGAGCTACCCACAGCGGGCAACATATTGTTGCCTAAGCAAACTATTAAGGACAGTAAGTGGCATTTAATGGGGTTTACTCGTGGATGGGAAGTGCAATCGCATATTTCATTGCCAACTTTGGATGCGCACCAGAACGGTTTCAGCATAGAGGAAAGGAAACTCCCCAGAGGAAGCTACAAATCTGGACAACTTAGACACGATGGTGGGGACTAACTTCTCTTGAATAAACTTCTACAAGTCGTTCATTCGGTAAGGGAATAACTTATATAATCCGTTTCTTGAACATAATTGAATTTAAATAACTGGAAAGTTAAGTTATTTAATGCTTAGAACTTTTAATATAAGTATATATAGTAATTATAGAAACCCCACAAATAAATAATATAATTAAATATAAACTGTTATTTAAAGTCCCTTTTTCAAGCAGCTTCACTTAAGATACACCATCTTTTCTCTGAAATTCCCAACTAATTCCAAACACAGGAATGATTTGCCCCTAAGTCGCCGTAAAGTATGCAGCATTTGTGGAGGATTACTGCGGTCGTGCCTGAGATTTACCTTTAACCCATTACGGCCTCGTCCTGAGGCAGCCAACAGGTCACGCAGTCAATTATTATAAACTGACAAAACTGCTAAGGTAACAAATGTTGAAGCTCAAGCTGAAAACCCCTTCGGCCTCTCCATTTAATTAACACGCAGACTCACACAGACACGCCAAAAAATTGAGTTAAAACTTTTTTTGCAGCGGCGCAGGCCGAGAGGGGTTAAGGGCGAGGGATGGAAAATTAATTTGGCGCCCTTTTGCCCGCCGCTCTAACTCGCACATAAACTTCTAATTGGTAGCACATTCCGCATACGCCGCGTTGGCCCATGGAAAAACTTTTACACCCCAGCCTGTCCGGGGGATGAGCCCCGAAAAAGTGCGGGGAAGGGAACACAACTTTGACGTTTTTGTGTGCGGAAAAGTTATAATAGATTTTTAGTTTCACTCACTTAGTTGAAATATTTTAGAGGGGGCCGGCAGGGCCAGCTGGCAGACTCTGCTCTCGACCGACCAGAAAAACTAATCATTTGTTGTTATGGACTAAGTTGACTTTCAGCCCGCAATGTTCACAGATTGAATTGAATTGTTTTGGGGCCTGATTATTTTGCGGGGAAGAAGGTCACTCAATTTGCCTTCAATGGGAGTTTGTGTAAATTGTTGTTGTTGAGTTGATCATCGGTCGGGTATCAAGTTAATGGAGGTAAAGATACTTTGAAGGAATATTTCAGCTTACCATTTACAACAGGAATTATTTGCTGAACTTTTAAATTTAAATAAACTTGGCTTAAAATATATATGAAGCATAAAGCTACTTAAAGCTACGTTAAAATATAACCAAGCTCAATGACTCATATCTTTTTTTAATTCCATATACCCCGAGGCTGAGTAAGCTTTAAACACTTGTCTAAAAAGATTCCAGTGTTAGTTAAAATTTATTTTCCATTATTCATTGGCTTTATCAGTTTAATCTCCTTGTGTGAGCTCCTCCAGCTTCCCAAACTCAATTATATTTGTTTATTCATTCCCAAAACTAATCCGGCCATTTAATGTCTTCAACTTGGCCAGCAAACGCATATATCTTGGGCCAGAATTCCGCTTAAGGAAACTTTGTTGTCCTGGTTTCCTGGTCTTGGGGTCTACGGTCTTCTGGCTTTTTCCCGCTCAGCCCGCTCCGCCTTTCCTCGCCTGTCTCGGAAAACTTTCCCCTGGGCGTCATGCTGTCTGTGCTTGTGGCTTTTCGCTGCCAGTTTTATGGTCAACATTTTCCCACACCCACTTCTTCATACAGGCTCTCCTGTTATGCTTCTTGGTTCATATATCTTTAATTTTTTATGCTCGCCGTTATGTCAGCACATTTGCCATAGCATACTTTTCAGCAGCCACAAAACTTGAGTTGCTGTCATTAGCGGGAAAGATTCTCGAGAAGAAGAATGGCCAAGAGTGCACTCTAAAAAAAATTACTATCAATATATGTAGATATTTTCTGTTAATATTCCTAGAAGAAAATCTTTATTTACCTTTTTATACCCTTGCAGAGGGTATTATAATTTTGCCATGATATTTGCAACGCAGTG
>JAEIIF010054389.1:0-17871 GCA_018874455.1 Drosophila trapezifrons
CAATTCGCGGTTCTCTCGCTCCAGTTGCCTGATCTTCTCTCGATCAGGCAGGTCACTCACCGCAGGCGCATTGGCCCGCTCATGCAGACGGGTCCATTTTGACAGCGTGTCAGGGTGAATATCCAGCTTTGGAGCGATCATCATCACTGCGGACCAGCGTGATGGGTGGTTCTTCTCTTCCTCCAGAACCATGCGGGCTGCACGTTCACGAAACTCAGGCGGAAAACGCTTCGATTTGTTGCTCATGAATTCTTCTTACCTCTCGGGTCGTTCTGTCTCCACAAAACCCGGGGCAATTCACAGCGGTGGCGCGTTGAAATGCCCGTCCCGCTCTGGCCCGGCCCACACCGCGGAGAGCGGGATCATATGGGCGAGGTTCAGGGTCGAAACGCAGGGCTGGCGGACATTGGCGTAGACATGCCCCGGCAGGCTGCCGAACCACGCTTCGAGCGCATTGACGCTCTCGCGCATGCAGGTGAAGTCGCGGCCCTGGATCGTCTTCTCCACCAGACGCAGCCGGTCGGCGGCGACGGTCGGATCCTCGTCCCACACTGTGACGGTGGCGGTGACATAGGCCTGTCCGACCTGATCGGTGCCGAGTTCCTGCAAGGCGGCATCGGCATCGGCGGCCTTGTTGGCGGCGTCTGAATCCAGCAGCACCGACGCCTCGTTGGTCATCACCTCCTTGAGGATGGCCATGATCGATTTGCGCTTGGCGAACCATTGCCGCCGGATCCGGCCCAGCACTTTCGTCGCGTCGACGCGGTCGAGGCAGATCGCCCGCGTCGACCAGCGATAGGGAAAGGCCAGCCGGTTCAGTTCGTCCAGCAGCCCCGGCCAGGTCTGGGTCGGAAAGCCGATCACGGTGAGCGTGCGCAGATGGGCGTCACCCAGGCGCGGCTCCAGTCCGCCGGTCAGTTCCTCGTCGACCAGGATCGCGTCGAGGTGCATCGGAATTTCCGGCACCCGGACGCGCTGCAGGCGCGTGGAGATACAGGAATGGAGATAGGTCAGGGTTTCACTGTCATCGAGCCAGGCGGCCTCGGGCATGAAGCCGTCGAGCAACGCCAGCACCCGATCGGTCTGGTCGATGAATCCCGCGACCACGGCCTGCCAGTCGGAACCGCCACGGGCGCGATTTTCGTAGAGCCACGCTTCCGCGCGGGCGGCGTCGTCCGCTGGCGGCAACCAGACCAGAGTCAGGAAATAGCGGCTCTCGTAATGCGCGCCCTCTTCCTCGAACTGTGCCCGGCGTTCGGCGTCCACCAGTTCGGAGGCCGGGTCGGGGAACGGGCCGGACGGATAGCCCCGTGCCGGGCGGCGCTGCGCTTCGACGAAGATGGCCCAGCCGGAGCCAAGTCGGCGCAGGGCGTTGTTCAGCCGGGACGTGATGGCGACCAGTTCGGAGGCGGTCGAGGACTCTAGGTCCGGGCCACGAAAACGCGCGGTGCGCTGGAAGGCGCCATCCTTGTTCAGCACCACGCCTTTGGCGACCAGCGCCGCCCAGGGCAGGAAATCAGCCAGCCGGTCGCGGCGGTGACGGTATTCGGCGAGGTTCAGCATGGCGCCTTCACCCGACCAGATGGGTAGGATAGCGCAGGTGCCGGCGCACCACGTCGACGAAGGCAGGATCGCGTTTGGCCGCCCAGACGGCGGCGAGATGGCCGACCAGCCAGAAGATCCCGCCTGCGATCCACAGCCGCAGGCCGAGGCCGATCGCCGCCGACAGCGTGCCGTTGACGATCGCCACCGTGCGCGGCGCCCCGCCGAGCAGGATCGGCTCGATCAGGGCGCGATGCACCGGGGCGGTGAAGCCGGGGATGATGTCGGGCTCCATCAGATCAGCGCTCCGCCCGAGAAGGAGAAGAACGACAGGAAGAAGCTGGATGCGGCAAAGGCGATCGACAGGCCGAAGACGATCTGGATCAGGCGGCGGAAGCCACCCGAGGTCTCGCCAAAGGCCAGGGTCAGACCGGTCACGGTGATGATGATCACCGAGATGATCTTGGCGACCGGCCCCTGCACACTTTCCAGGATCTGGTTGAGCGGCTCCTCCCACGGCATGCTCGAACCGGCGGCATAGGCCGGGGCCGACAGCAGGGCGAGCGAGAGGGTCGCGCCGACTACAGCAAAGCGGCGACGCAGGGCGATCATGTGGGTCATGACGGATCTCCGGCAGGTGCGAGGATGTAGTCCCCGTCCGGGCTCAGCCCTTGGACGGTGGCAAGTTCGGCCAGCCGGCGCGCACTGCCGCGCCCGGACAGCACCGCGATGACGTCGATGGTCTCGGCGATCAGGGCGCGCGGCACGGTGACGACGGCTTCCTGGATCAGTTGCTCCAGCCGGCGCAGGGCGCCGATCGCCGACCCGGCATGCAGGGTGCCGACACCTCCGGGATGGCCGGTGCCCCAGGCCTTGAGCAGGTCGAGCGCCTCGGCGCCGCGCACCTCGCCGATCGGAATCCGGTCGGGGCGCAGGCGCAGCGAGGAGCGCACCAGATCGGAGAGCGAGGCAGCGCCGTCTTTGGTGCGCAGGGCGACCAGATTAGGGGCAGCGCATTGCAGCTCGCGCGTGTCTTCGATCAGCACCACCCGGTCGCCGGTCTGCGCGATCTCGGCCAGCAGGGCGTTGACCAGCGTGGTCTTGCCGGTGGAGGTGCCCCCGGCGGCCAGGATGTTCTGCCGCTCCGCGACGGCGCGGCACAGAAATTCGGCCTGTGCGGCGGTCATGATGCCGGCTGCCACGTAATCGTCGAGCGAGAACACCGCGACCGCGGGGCGCCTGATGGCAAAGCAGGGTGCGGCCACCACCGGGGGCACCAGTCCTTCGAACCGCTCCCCGCTTCCCGGCAGTTCGGCGGAGACGCGGGGGCTGCCGGAATGGACCTCCACCCCGACATGATGGGCGACCAGGCGGACGATCCGCTCGGCATCGGTCGGCCCGATCCGGGTACCGGTGTCCTCCATTCCGCCGGCCAGCCGGTCGATCCACAGCCGGCCATCGGGATTGAGCATCACCTCGACGATCGACGGATCATCGAGATGCCCGGCAATGGCCGGGCCGAGGGCGGTGCGCAGCATGCGCGTGCCTCGAGCGACGGCTTCGGAACGGAAAGGAGCAATGGACACCAGAAACCCCGCGATTGGCCTCCCGAGGGAGGCGATGGATCAGCGGGGTCGATTAGAAAGAGGCATGAACACGGAAGCGCAACAAGTCTCTTTGGTCGTAGGGCGCCGGGATAGAAGAACTTGCATAGGAGTAGAGTGCGTTTGGCCGGTGACGGGGCGAAAGGGCGCTGCTACCATCCTCGGATTCGACCACGACACGGACCTGCGCCCGCATGAGCAAAGCCTTCATTGCCGCCGTTCTTCAGGATTCCCTCGACTGCACGGGCGTTGCCGCCACCAAGGCCGCCGATGACCTGGTCGGAGCTATTGTCGCCGAACTGAAGCAGGAGGGCGGGTTCACGCTGCCGTCCTTCGGGACGTTCACCGTCCACAGGACCAAGGCCCGCAAGGCGCTCAATCCCCGCACCGGCGAACCGGTGAAGGTCAAGGCGGGCAAGACCGTGCGCTTCAAGGCAAGCCCAGTGCTGAAGAAGGCAGTCTGATTGGACACGTCATCCAGTGACCGTCAGATGGTAATTTTCGGAGATAAAAGATTAGGAGACAGGCGGCTTCCGCCCTCTCTGCAGACACTTATCGGTCTAAGATCTGTTTTCCCAAAGCGGACATTCATCGTAAGCGCTGGTTTTCATCTCGCGACAAAAGAATGGTACGGTCGGTTTCTTCTAGCGGACGCGCTCTATCGGGCCGTGCGCAGCGAGATCGCATCTTTTGCGGTGATCGTGGACGCCAAGGGCGAAGGCGCGAAGCGCTTCTATGAGCGAGAGAGTTTTTTACCGTTTCCAGATCAACCGATGAAGCTTTTCCGGCCTATGGCGGATATTGAAGTATTGTTCAAATAAGGGGGTGCCCGTGGCGGATTCCGACGGAGAAGAGCCTGAGAAATTGACATTCAAATTTCTGCGGGGCGTCGAAGCGGATGCCGGCGATCTTGAATGGCCGGCCGGTGCCGATGTCGTCAGGAAAGCGCTGTCGGAATCTCTGAATGCAAAGAACGTAGCGTTCCTGCTCGGGGCAGGATGTTCGTCGTATTGCGTCAAGGAAACTGACGGCTTGCTCGGCGATGACTGGCGGGAGGTTGGCATCCCAACCATGGCGCCTCTTGCCAAGGAGTTCACGAAGGCGCGGGACGCCGACGAGGCGGGGTTCCCGACCGCAATCGAACGGAAAGTCCTTTCTGACGAGTTGGGGATAGATATCGGCGAGAAAGAGTATGCCCGCAACCTTGAACGGTTGATGGAGCTGCTGTTCAGCCTTCGGTTCTCGCTTTCTCGAAGCACGCTTGCGAAGGCGGAAGATAATCTCAAGGTCGTCAATTCGCTCATTAAGAAGGTGCAGGCTTTCCTCTGGGACAAATGCACGAACGGAGCGTTTGCCAATGGCGACAGCACCGTCGGGACGCTCTACGAAACATTCTACAGAAAGCTGGTCCTGCGTGATCGCTCGCTGCCGCGTCCGTGGATTTTCACCACCAACTACGACCTTTTCAACGAGACGGCGATGGACCGGCTTGGCCTGCCCTATGCCAATGGCTTCTCCGGTGTGGTTGAACGCCGCTTCAATCCGGCGACCTTCCGTTACGCACTCGCCGAGCAGCTTGATCTGACCAACAGGAAATGGTCGGCTGTCGATGGCTTTGTCTATCTCGGCAAGATTCATGGGTCGATTAGCTGGATCGAAGACGATCACGGCCTGTTCCCGATCCGCGAAACGGCTGTCTCGAAAAAGCAGGAACCGGGAAAGGTGATGATCTATCCCACCCCTGCGAAGCAAAATTCCAGCCTCGGATCTCCCTATGCGGACCTGTTCCGCGAGTTCCAGTCGCGGATCGTGAGGGAGCAAAGTGTTCTCTTCACCATGGGATATGCCTTCGGCGACGAACACATCAACAATATCATCTATCAGGCCCTCACCATACCGACGTTTCGGCTGGTAATCTTTGTCGATCCGATGCTGGAGGGAGAAGTGGCCAAACTCCGCGCCCTGAACGATCCCCGCATCTGGATCATCGGTGGCAGCGGTCCGGAAGCCGATCGCAAGGCGCATTATTTCGATACGATCATTGAAGAGTTTATGCCCCAGCGGCCGAGCGAGCGCATCGACGATGCAATCCGAAAGGTGCTGGAGGTGATGTCCCCGAAGAAGGCTGAGGCTCCGTCCATCGCTGGAGACAGCGAATGAGCCGCGACGACCGCAAACGCGCCATCGGCAAGGTGATCTCCGTCGCGGCTGATCGCTTCGTCGTAGAGATGCACGCTGGCACAGACAATTTCACCGTCGTCGGGTTCGATGACGTCCATTATGTCGCCCGTCTCGGCTCGTTCCTGATGATTCCGGTTCAGACGGAATATGTCGTGGTGGAGGTTGTCGGCCTGAGAGAGCGGGACATCGCCAGCGTTGGACGTGGCGATGGCGAGCTGGACAAGGCTGCGTCTGCGAAGTATCTCGACGTCGTGCCGGTCGGGATGCTGCCACAGGACCGGAGCGCAAAGTTTCGCTTCGGAGTCTCCGTCTTTCCGTCGCTCTATGCGGATGCTCTCTATGCTCTCGATGCAGAGCTTGATCGCGTTTTCGAGACCGATAAGCCGAGCGAACCCGCTTCAGGCCTCAATGGTGCCCTGCCAGTGCCCGAAGATGCGACGCGCTTTCGCGCCATGTCGATCGGCCGCTCTGTGGTATTCGAGGGCTATGACGTCAAAGTCCGGATCAATGACTTTTTCGGCGGCCATACCGCTGTCCTTGGCAATACCGGGAGCGGGAAGTCCTGCACCGTCGCGTCGGTGCTCCAGTCGTTGTTCGACAAGGCGGACGAGTTCCATGCTCGAGGTGCGACGTTCGTGGTCTTCGATGTAAATGGCGAATACGCCAATGCGTTGATGCCGCTCGCCAAAGAGAACGGCATTGGCGTCGCCCATGTTGTGCTGGACGGAACTGCGAATGACCACAAATTCCGCCTCCCGCACTGGTTCCTGGAACAATCGGAATGGGAGTTGCTTCTGCAAGCCAGCGAGCGAACACAAATTCCGGTCCTTCGTACAGCTTTGGGACTGACAGGGCTGTTTCGGGAAAACACTCCAGAAGCGCTGGCAATCAAGGAGCACTTTATCGCTACCTGTGTCATTGAATGCTTCAGAGGTGCCGATGGGGATTCGCCAGTCGCGAAGTTTCAACGTGTCGTATCGTTGTTCCAGAAGTACCCAACGAAAGACCTGAACATAAATCTTCTTCAGAAATACGGAGCAAACTACCAGTACGGAAATTTCAGAGATGGGAACCTGGCTCCATTTCTGGATGAGGTTCGCAAAAAACTTCGAAAGGATGTTGATCTGCCGTCCTACAAACAGGCGCCGTTCACGTTCGATGATCTTGAGGAATGCTTGGATTTTGCAATTCTCTATGAAGAGGCGCATGGCAACAGGCAAATCCGTGATTACTGCTCACAGATGTTTACCCGGTTCAAGTCGCTTCGCGATAGATCCGAATATGCGTTCATGCGTTATGACATAAAGCCGGGCGAAGCGACCCCGACTATGGAGGCTTTCCTCGAACAGCTACTTGGGCTGTCAAAAAATGGCGACCACTGGAGAAAGCGCCATCAGATCATCATCGTGGATATGAACGCCGTCGAAGACGAGGTGGTCGAACTGGTCTCGTCGGTCCTTGCACGAATGACATTCCGTCTGCTTCGGCAAGCCGAACCAAGGAACCGCTTTCCTGTTCACCTCTTGCTTGAGGAGGCCCATCGCTACATCTCCGAGACACCGTCAAAATTTGCAATTGACGCCAGCAAAATCTACGAGCGCATCGCCAAGGAGGGACGAAAATATGGACTTTTCCTGCTGGTCGCGTCGCAACGACCCAGCGAACTTTCCAAAACTGTTCTCTCGCAATGCTCGAATTTTGTGATCCATAGAATTCAGAACCCGGATGACCTTTCGCAGATCCGGCAGATGACGCCATTCATTTCCGATGCGGTCCTGAAGCGTTTGCCGTCGTTGCCTAAGCAGCACGCGCTCGTGTTTGGAACATCGGTGAACCTCCCAACCACCTTCAAGGTGCGGGAGGTAAAACCGCTTCCAAAAAGCGATGACGCGAAGATTGGGGAACTCTGGTTCCACGAAGAGGGACGTGCAGCTCAGATCCGGATCTCGGCGCCTCCTGTCCAGAATGTCGATCTGAAGGGCGTATTCGACTGATGATCGATGTCTCAAATCTGGAAGAGTTAGCAGCGGCGCTGGAGGCCAGTCCAGACTATCGGGTGCTACGGCGCCTTCGACCGCGAGAGCCAGTGGAAGGATACGACGCCACCGAGACGCGCCTAGGCTTGATGGTCGACGTCGAGACGACAGGCCTCGATCCCGATCTGGACGAGATTATCGAACTGGCAATGGTGCCTTTTAGGTATGCGCTGGATGGGATGATCGTGGAGGTCCAAGAGCCCTTTGACCGTCTCCGCGAGCCGACGAAGCTGATTTCGCCCGAAATCACAACGTTGACCGGTATTTCTGACACCATGGTGTCTGGCAAGTCAATTGATCCGGAAGAGGTTGCTGCTTTTGCTGCTCCGGCTGCTGTGGTGATCGCTCACAATGCAGCGTTTGATCGGCATTTCCTTGAACGCTTTAGTCCGGTGTTCTCAACCAAGCCTTGGGCCTGTTCCATGTCGGAGATCGACTGGGCGGCTGAGGGGTTCGAAGGCACCAAGCTCTCCTACCTCGCGATGGCCCTAGGTTTCTTTTACGATCGGCATCGCGCTGCGAATGACTGCTTGGCCGCCATTGAAATCCTCGCGCAAGAACTGCCGAGAACGCACGTTCCGGCTCTTGTCAGGCTGCTGGATCGTGCACGCCTGCCAACCTGGCGGATCTGGGCCGAAAATTCGCCGTTCGAATTCAAAGATATCCTGAAGGCTCGGGGATATCGTTGGAACGGCGAGGAGAATGGCAAGCCCCGATCTTGGTATTTCGATGTTGCTGACGCTGAAAAGGATGCAGAAATATCCTACCTTCTACGTGAAATATATCGATACGAAGCAGACATAAGAACTGTTCGTGTTACTGCTTACGATCGTTTTTCTAGCAGAGTTTAGGCGATGTATCGTCTCGATTTCCGATTAAGATGAACATTTGTTATTGGGTATGAGTGCAGACCGGCAGTGAGCTAAATCTATCTTTGTTGGGAACGATTTTGAAGAATCCGGCCGTGAGGCTATCTCAGTTGCACGCTTGGCGTCATGAAACTGAATTGCGCGGTTTACAACCTCGGCTCGATGCTTATTGGGCAGTCGATAGTAATAGGCCGGACGGTACCGACGCAGAGCGGGAAAACTATTACCGACAGGTGGTGGCGCCTCACGAAGATGCCTTTCTCGCCGATTTCCCTCAAGGTGTGCCGGAAAGAGCCGCCTGGGAGGTTATCCTGCGTGAAGAGAATTGGCGCTCGGTGCTCCGAAACTGGCGCCACGGTGGTCAACAAATATTCGAGTTTGCGCCAGACCTGTTGGCAATGCTGGCCGATACGGACGTGGATGAGTTGCCCATCCAAAACCTGCGGATGCCATACGACACGTTCTATGTCGCTCTTGCGCCGGGACATTTTTTGCCCGACTACAATCGCGACTGGGTCATCGATGGGTTCTATGTCACGGCTGAAATTTGCCTGGTTGACTCTCTCCGGATGAAGCCCCGTCCTCCGAACGAACTGATCGCTGAGCAGAGGAAGCAATGGGCGGATCTTGAGCGAATACCAGGCGCTCTGGAGAGGCTGTGTAAGGACGGCTCAGAAAGTTTTGCAAGCTTTGACAGTTACATTGCGAAGCTATTGGCCGAAAATACGGCTGCCCAACAGCTTTACGACCGATACCTGCTAGATCCCGATGCGGTGATGGATGAAATCGCAGAAAAGGTGGATATCCGCGGTTCGGGCGAGTGGCGCTCATACTTGATGTTCACGGTGGATTTCACGTTCCGTCAGCGCAATCATGCTCCGGCGTCACTTTCATTGACCGATCTTTTGGGCCAGCCAACGCTCCGTGCGCACTACGATTTTGTCTCGCACCGCAATACGGTTAGAGATGGCATCGAACGCGGTCGCCGATCGGCGATTCCAATGGATACCTTTCGAGAAGAAGACGGGCATCCTGACGATCTTCACAACGTGATTTCCGATCCGACGGTTCTGGAAGAGGTCACGCGACTGGTGTTCAACCTCGTCTGCTACTTGAATTATCCCGAACGCGCTCAGGAAAAACGACTAAACGATCCGCGTATCCATGAAAAAGTCGGGCGGGCCAAGGGCAAAGCCAGAAAAATGGCAGAGGCGCAAGCACGTCAGGACGGTTGCCGTTGGATCAATTTCTGCGGCTATCGAACGTCATTCGAGAAGCGAAACACGCTCGGCGGGACGGCCGTTGGTCACTGGCGCCGAGGACACTGGCGGAATCAACGGTTTGGGAAGGCGCTGGCAGAAAGCAGGTTGCTGTGGATTCGGCCAACGATGGTTGGAGCCGACAAGAATATCATTGACAGCCGTCCGACGCTTTACGGAACGTCCTAGATGATGCTTGGGACGCCATGATAATAACCGGGATAGCAAGGTATCCGGCATGAAAGAAGGATTTCTTTTTCAATGTCATGGCTGGCTGCTCGACTTTCTCTGCGTGATTTTGGGGCTCTTGGCTATAATTCGAAAAGAGTTCGCCAATAGAGTAAACCGCACCGGGATTGTTAAATAGGTCTGCAACTGGTTGCACTGCCCCTAAAGCAGACCGACCGCTATCCTCCACATCCAGACCAAAATTTATGGGGTAGTCTCGCGGGTCAAGTATCATGACATTCCGCACGAGGAACCACGTCCAGCCTCACCTCGTCGTCCAGTGTTTTCCCTCTGGCGAGCCTGCGCCCGACTGCCTCGATAAATCCGTCATACCGCTCTCGCCCCTTGCTCTGCGCTGCCGCAAGCGCCGCATCTGGTAACGGCGGTGTGCTGGTCAGCCAGAAGCGCACGAACACGGCCAGCGATTCATTGGAGATCGTCACCCGCCGCTCCATGCGCTCCAACTGGCGCGTCATCCGGTCCAGTCGCCGGGTCAGCGCGGCTTCCAGCCGCTCCGGCCCGTCCGGCGACAGGAACGATGTCAATGCTGTTTCCACGATCAGCGCCTGCGACACCTTCTTGCGGGCAGCGTAATCGGCCAATTTTGTGCTGAGATCTGGCGGCAGCCGGATCGTGTGCTTGATCCGCATAGCAGTCATAGCCCCATCCAATCACCAGGATCGAGCGACACCTGCCGCGCGAGAACCCGCTCACCGCGCCGCAGGGTCTGCGCCCGTGTAGCGTCCTCGGGTTCGTCCTCCGGCGGATCGAATTCATGCACCGGCTTCCTCGGCTCCGGCGCCACCTCTTCCTGTTCCGGGAGTTCCGGCTCACGGCGGATACCGGCATTGGCGGGATCATCATCCGCATTGCTGGCAGGCGGCTGGACCACATCGGCCCAGTCCCCTGACGGCTGCGGTCCGATGGGCGGCGTTCCTTCGGGGGCTGAAGGTGGCTCGAACCGGGGTGGCGGGAGGATGCGCGCGGCCAGTTCAGCATCCTCGAAATACCGCGCCTTGCGCGCCCGGATCGGCGGGCAGCCGGACACCAGCACCAGTTCCTCGTCAGGCGGAAGCTGCATGATCTCGCCCGGCGTCAGCAAGGGCCGCGCCGTCTCGTGCCGTGTTACCATCAGATGCCCGAGCCATGGCGATAGCCGGTGGCCGGCATAGTTTTTCGCGTCACGGATCTCTGTGGCGGTACCCAGTGCGTCGGACACCCGTTTGGCGGTCCGCTCGTCATTGGTCGCGAAACTGACCCGGACATGGCAATTGTCGAGGATCGAATTGTTCTGGCCGTAGGCTTTCTCGATCTGGTTCAGGCTCTGTCCGATCAGGAAGCTCTTGATCCCATAGCCTGCCATGAAGGCCAGCGCACTCTCGAAGAAATCCAGCCGCCCCAGCGCCGGGAATTCATCGAGCATCAATAGCAGTCGATGACGCCGCCCCGCCTCCAGTTCCTCCGTCAGACGGCGGCCGATCTGGTTCAGCACCAGGCGGACCAGCGGCTTGGTGCGGCTGATATCCGATGGGGGTACCACCAGATACAGCGTCGCCGGATGACTGCCGGCGACAAGGTCCCGGATCCGCCAGTCGCAGCGTCGGGTCACATGCGCCACCACCGGATCACGATACAGACCGAGAAACGACATTGCGGTGGACAGCACGCCCGAGCGTTCATTATCGCTCTTGTTCAGCAGTTCCCGCGCCGAACTCGCGACCACCGGATGGACACCCTTCGCCCCGAGATGCTGCGCGGTCATCATCGCGCGCAGCGTCGTCTCGATCGCCCGTTTCGGATCGGAGAGGAAATTGGCGACCCCGGCCAGGGTCTTGTCCGGTTCGGCATAGAGGACATGAAGGATCGTGCCCACCAGCAGCGCGTGGCTGGTCTTCTCCCAATGATTGCGCTTCTCAAGGGCGCCTTCGGGATCGACCAGCACGTCGGCGATGTTCTGCACATCGCGGACCTCACGTTCGCCGCGCCGGACCTCCAGCAACGGATTGTAGGCCGCACTGGCCAGATTGGTCGGATCGAACAGCAGCACCCGGCCGAAGCGGGCACGCCAGCCGGCGGTCAGCGTCCAGTTCTCCCCCTTGATGTCATGGACGATGGCCGAGCCCGGCCACGTCAGCAGGGTCGGCACCACCAGACCGACGCCCTTGCCCGATCGGGTCGGCGCGAAGCACAGCACATGCTCCGGCCCGTCATGGCGGAGATAGGCATCGGCCGAGCGGCCCAGCACCACGCCATCGGGGGCGAGCAGCCCCGCCCGACGAATCTCACGCGGATCGGCCCAGTGCGCCGAGCCATAGGTTGTGGCGCGCTTTTTCTCGCGGGCACGCCAGACGGACATCGTGATCGCGACGATGACGGCGACAATCCCTCCCGACCCCGCGATGTAACCGCCGGTGGTGAAGATATCCGGTGCGTAGGCGTCATAGGCGAACCACCACCAGAAGAACTCTGGCGGGTAATAGACAGGCCAGCCAAACAGCGTGACCCAAGGCGCGCCGAGCTGCGGCTGGAAGCCGAGCCGCCAGGCGGTCCACTGGGTGGCAGCCCACGTGAAGGCGAGGATCACGGTGCTGACGGCAAACACCGATCCCCAGAGGATCTTGGTCTGGTTCATGACAGGAACCGACCAAACGGCTCGATTCTCTGATATTCAAGGTTTAATGACAACGCCTGGAGCCGCCGGACAATAGCGGATAATAAACGGACGGCTCCCATCCGCAGGGATCGAACGATGACCGATACCATCCGCCTGATCGAGTCCGTCGCCAGCTATCACGCCCATGTCTATTTCGACGGCGCGAACGAGCGCGCGACCGCGGAATTGCTGCGCACCGAAATCGGTGAACGTTTCGTCGTCCGACTGGGACGCTGGCACGAGATTCCGGTCGGACCGCATACGCTGCCTATGTATCAGGTCGCCTTCGAGACGACGCTGTTCGCGACGCTCGTTCCCTGGCTGATGCTCAATCACCGTAGCCTGAGCATCCTGATCCACCCGAATACGCACTCTCCACGCCGGGATCACATCAGCGACGGACTCTGGCTCGGGCAACGTCGCGCCCTGCTGCCGGAACGACTACCGGAAGAAACGCCGAAGGCAGACGACGCAGGGGCTCCGAATACCGAACCGGCGGGCACGGCGCCGATCTGACTCCAGACCGGAGCCGGGGGCGAGACTACGTTCTATCGGTTGCTTTGGTTGTCATGGTTTCCTATATTGCCATCATAGAGAGGAATTTTCCGGGAGGCGATACGATGCCGACGACACCCGTTTCGCAAACGCGTGCCCGCGTTGCGGGAAGCCAGACCAGAACCCGGCTTCTCGGCGTGGGAAGCATCGTGACGGTGCCTGCGGGGCTGGAACTGGCGGCGCGCGAGACAGCCCGGGCGCGCGGACGTGCCAGAGCGAAGCCGCAGGTGCTGGAATACGAGGTTCGTCCGCAAGCCGGTCGGTCCTCTCGCCGCGAGACCGCGACCGACGCCTATGCGGTCGGCCCGCGCGGGATCGCCCTGTTGCGCGGGAAACAGATCAGGGACGACGATCTCCGCCGTGCCGGTGGTGCCTATACGCTCGATCAGGTCAGGGAACTACTCAGCGTCACCCGCCAGGCCATTGAGAAGAAAGTCCGCGAACAGGCGATCCTGGCGGTTCCGGGACCAAGCGGCGAGCGGCGCTATCCGGTCGCGCAGTTCACCGGCGATGGGATCGTGTCCGGTCTGAAGCCTGTGCTCGTCGCCCTGCCAAGCGAAAGCGCATGGTTCCGTCTGAATTTCCTGGTCACGCCGCTCGGGCAGCTCGGTGGGCAAACGCCGATCGAAGCGCTGGGCGCCGGCAAGACTGAGGAAGTCGTGGAAGCGGCGCGCTCCATCGGCGTCCAGGGCAGCTGACCGCGTGCCTGACCAGCCTTGGCCGCCGGGAGACCTCGCTTCCCGGCAACCCCGCTGGCGCGTTCTGCCCGCGGGCCAGCCCCTGCATCGTTTTTACTCCCGCGCTCATGACCCGATTTATTTCGACCGTTCGCGCTCCGGGCGTCTCAACGCGCCGGACGGCTCTCATGGCGTTCTTTACACGGCGGAACAGCCGGCCGGCGCGTTCGCGGAAACGTTCCTGCGCGCGCCAGGCCGCACGCTGCTGCCGACGGATCTCATCGCCGCCAAGGCCCGTGCCATCCTGAGCGCCGATCGAGAACTGCGGCTGGTGGAGTTGCACGGTCCCGGACTGGCTGTGCTCGGCGCCACGGCGGAGGTCACATCATCCGGCCTGCCGTACGATCTGCCGCACACCTGGTCGAAAGCCGTTCACGACGCCTGGCCCGATGCGGACGGCATCAGCTACCGCGCCCGCCATGACAACGATCAGATCTGTTTCGCCCTTTTTGACCGGGCGAAGAGCGCGATTGCGATCGCCTCCCAGAGCGACAACCTTGATGCAGACTGGTTCTATGAGCTGATGGACATCTATGGTGTGGGACTGACAAGCTGACCGGTCAGGTCTCAAATCCCGAGCCCGCGCTTCCGTCCGAAATGCCAATCGACCGCCCCGCCCGGTGACATCGTACCAGAAACATGACGTCCGAGCTTCTGCTCCAGCGCCGGACGCCATGGCACGAGCTGGAAGCCCAGCCCGTCATCGACCATCGCGAAGCGGCCGGAGGACAGGTTGACCCGCTGGCGGTAGACCCCCGAGACAATCTCGCCTTCCTTCGCAGGTCGGTGCTCCAGCCCGGTCTGGGCGGCAAGCCTCGCCGCCGCCTGATCAAGATCACGCTGGCTCAGGGTGCCAATCAGGTCGGGTGCAAAAACCACGCGCTCGCCCTGTCGCCGGGCCAGCCCCTCGGACGCCAGATGACCGATCCGCTGCACCATCGCCTCGCGGACCTCCGAGCCGAAGCCGGCATTGGCCAGCGCCGGATCCTTGGCGAGCAACTGACGATCGAGCCAGGTCGCGCCGGGCGCCGTCACCTGCTCGGCCAGCGTGAAGTCCGAACGCGTCGCCAGCGACAGGCGCTGCGTGCCTTTGGCATCCCCCCAGCTCCGGGTCTCAACGATCGCACCGGTCCTGGCATCGCCGGTCAGGTCCAGATCAGGGAAACGGACATGATGCGTGCGCCCGTCGGTGCCGGCGATCACCACGTAGCCCGAGCCCTTCAGTTCGTCATCCAGCCCGCGCTCGATCAGCCGCCCGAGAACAGGATCGGCCAGCGTCTCGCCATGGATGGCAAAACCCGCAACATCGGGCTCCGCCCCGCCATCGGACATGGCGCGGTGCATGGTCGTGATGATGTCGCCCCGGATGGAGAGATCGCGCAGCGTGGTCTCCAGCCCCGGCTTGAGAGTCCAACGTGCCACCCCGACCGGTTCGGCAAGACCAAGCCCTTCCAGCTTGGTCGCCCTTCCGACAAGCAGGCGGCGTAGTTCCGGGTCTTCGGCACCCGCGCCCGGCCGCAGATCGACGATGCCGCCACCCTCGTCGCTGATGTCCTGCAACGCGCGATCGAGGCTGGTCCAGCGGTCGGCACCGATCTCGATCTCCAGGGCGGTGCGGATTTCGTGCTCGCTGCGCGGGCCAAGCTCCATCGTCACCCGTTCGGCGGCGCGGTCGCGCAGGCCCTGGCTGATATAGGCGCGGCTGATCACCAGATCCCTGCCGTCATCGGCCACGCCGCGCACCAGGATATGGACGTGCGGATTGTCAGTGTTCCAGTGATCCACCCCGACCCAGTCCAGCCTTGTGCCGAGGTCGCGCTCCATGTCCTGCATCAGTTCCCGCGCGAAGCCCCGCAGATCCTCCAGCCGCACCGCGTCCTCGGGCGAGACGATGAAGCGGAAATGGTGACGGTCGTCTTCGCAGCGTTCCGCGAAGGCCTTGCTGTCCGCCTCATCAGACCCGGCATCGAACAGGTGGGCTTTGGCACCGTCGCGGGTCACGCCCTCGCGTCTGAGATAGGCGATGTGCCGGGCGAGCGGCGCGGACCGGAACCCCGTACCCTGCTGGCGGACCACCCGCGCCTTGACGATGACGCGACGGGCGTTGCCGCGGAGCCGCATGGAGAGTGCCGCGCGTCGGCCGCGCCCGAAACGGGAACCGCCGCCTCCCCTGCCCTTCGCGCCGAACCGGGTGCCGGTATGACCGGCCTTCTTCGCAGCACGCATGACCTCCCCGACGAAGGATTTTGGTCGTGCGCCCTGGTTGCCATGCCGGATGCGTCCGGGCCGGACAGTCAGACTGTCATCGCGCGTCGGCATGGCCCGCTCTCCGCTTCGATGCGCGCCTGACCGCGCCCGGATCATTGAAAAGATTAGGAAAAATGCCCGGACAGCCGCAGGTGGTGCGTGGTGAGAGGGCAAATTCCCCAATCAAACCAACCACATGCAGCCCCGAACGGGCGCTGCTTTTACCTTGCCGTCCTTCTGTCCGTTGCCAGCCTCCCCCCAGCACCCCATCTCCAAGGCACCCACAGCCCGCCAGCGCCCGATGGACCGGAACGGGGATCATCGACGCGCCTCCCCATGCCCTGACGCGATGAACAGACCGGCCGATTGCGGTGCGAGCGCCGTCCAGTCGGTCAGCCGGGAACCGGCTGAACGTGCCGGATCGTGCGCGCTTTCGACAGGCCGGGACGCATCGCCCGTACGCAGGAATGAGGCCGGAAAGAGGGAACAATCCTGCCAGAATCGTGCCAATGGCGCACCGCCCGAGATGTCATCGGCAGGCGAGAGAGCCAGCCGCGCGCTGACCGAAGCAACGTAGTTTCGCGTCTCGGCAGGCAGCGGTCGGCCGGTCTTCAGATGTTCGTCATAGCGCGCGGGACCGGCATTATAGGCGGCAAGAAACCCGGCCTCGCCATAGCGATCCCGCATCCACCGCAGATAGGTCGCACCGGCCAGAATGTTATCGTGCGGGTCGAACGGATCGTCGCCGAGCCCGAGAGACGTACGCAGGCTGGCCCAGGTTCCGGGCATCACCTGCATGAGCCCCATCGCACCCGCCGATGACACCGCCCGCGCATCGCCTCGGCTCTCCGCATGCAGGACGGCAGCAATCCATGACGCTGGAATCTGCGCGCGCGTGGCGGCTTCCGCGATCATATCGGCGTAGGGATCGGCAACCGCGACATGCCCCGGTATCGTCATGGACACGACGGCCGGAGCCATAACACCGAGCAGGCGAAGCGCCGCTTTACCGCCGGTCATCACGCTTTACCGGACGGTTCCAGACCAGATGGAAGGCACGCCCCTGACGGTCGGACTGGAACAGATTGGCGCGGATCGGCTGCGCCAGCATGGGGTCGTCGAGAACGAACGAGAGGTAAGTGCCCGCCTTCTCGCCGGTGCGTTTCCAGGCTGCGCCGATCTCCGGTCCGGCGTCGGCGTCACCGAGGTGGACACGATAGTCGGGCGCGTGCTCGGCGTCCGACGGTGTCGCCGGCACGATCGTCAATTCGACGTCGAGGGCGAGCGTGCGCAGGCGACCGGCGAAACCATCAGCCGTGCGTGTGAAATTACCGATCTGGGCCATGTCAGCCTCGTTTCTGCTTGGGGTTGGGAGACATCGGTGACGCCATGAGCCACAGTGGCTGGGCACGGCCGAGCACCGCATCGACCGGAAGGACGCCGAAATAGCGGCCGTCGAGACTGGTCGGGACTGCCGGGTTCATGACGAAAATCTGGCCGGGCAAGACCTGTCGACAGCCCTGCCAGACCGGCAGCGGGCGACCGCGATGATCGCGGGGCAACGCATTGCCGAGCACCATGCCATCGACCGTGACGGCAGCACCGATCCGGCAGACCAATTGCCCCGGCAATGCCGCGACCGACTTGAGCAACGGCACACTGAATTGCCCCGGGTTTTGTGGAGACAGAACGACCCGAGAGGTAAGAAGAATTCATGAGCAACAAATCGAAGCGTTTTCCGCCTGAGTTTCGTGAACGTGCAGCCCGCATGGTTCTGGAGGAAGAGAAGAACCACCCATCACGCTGGTCCGCAGTGATGATGATCGCTCCAAAGCTGGATATTCACCCTGACACGCTGTCAAAATGGACCCGTCTGCATGAGCGGGCCAATGCGCCTGCGGTGAGTGACCTGCCTGATCGAGAGAAGATCAGGCAACTGGAGCGAGAGAACCGCGAATTG